>CM057009.1:49142944-49415444 GCA_029891345.1 Dryococelus australis | reverse complement strand
TTTTCTTTCTAAACATGTGTCCGTAATTTCAGAAAGTCTTTCGCACTTCACCTACTTTCTGAAAGAAAGAAAGTCTTATGAGATCAACTTCCTGACTGTGTGTCTGTATGTGTGCATTGTTGTGTGTGTATCTGAGTGTGTGTCTGAGCATGTGTGTTCCCTTTTCAAATTTTGGATTTCGTGGACCGAATTTTACCAAACTAAGTACAGATACAGTACTTAATTAATAAACCTTACTTTTATAGTTTTTAACCACGCTGGGGACTTACCTTCAAAATGGCGAAAATTTTTATATTTACAGTGATATGTCATAATTCGGGAATCACTCAAACCTATTTCAACCAAATGTTATATGTTAATAGCTTATCGTGTAGGCATTGAAGATAAAAATGGATATTATTGTTGGTCCGACATTTTGGAAATCAGACCACATACATAAATAAATAAAGCCTTTGCGTTATATCTCGATAACTTCTCAACGAATTCTCGCCAAATTTGGCGTGTAAGTATTACTAGTTTAGCCATGTAAGCATATGTGATTTAAAACGGTTAGAAATGTATTTTAAATATGGCGGCCATTCATATATTTAACGTTTATTTGGCATACATACCATTTGATCAATTTCGACCAAATTTTGCATGCTGACAGTATCTATTAGAAGCATTATAAGCTAAGAAATAACCTACTTTATCTGCAATTTTGTAAGACAGTGTCATATGAATTAAGAAAATTTTTGGTCATATCTCGGGAAACAAAAAATCGACACCTACCAAATATGGCATATAATCAGTGCTGAGGCGAATGGTCTACACTAATATATTTAAGTAGGTGACGCACTTATTTTAATAATGGCAGAGATACAGATATTTTAGCTTAGTAGACTATATCGTCGAAACCATGATATAAATTCCAATTTAACTTTGTGTGCTGGCAGTAGATACCAAAACTAACAAATGTGTATACATGGAGTCGCTTTTATCCGCCATCATGTAAGATAGTGCCACATGATACATTTTTATGTCTTATCTCGGAAACGCTAACCCTATTCATACTAAATTAGGATAAAATATAGTATTAAAACATATGGTGTAAACTGGTATGTTTTAAGTACACCAGAAAATTATTTTGAAAATTGTGGTGATACAGCAATTTAAATTAGTATGCTATATCTTCGAAGGCATGATTTCATTTCCAAATTAATTTTGTATGCTGGCGGAATATATTAAAACTATCGAATTTGTTTATTAAATGCCTTAGTTCTCAGCAATTTTGTTAGATTGCACTACATGAAAAAATCAACTTTTTATGTCATATCGTGGAAACAATCAAACGCTTTCTACCAAATTTCGCCATAAAATTGTACTGTGGTAGTTAATATTCAGTTATATGTTTGAAGCGTGAAGGACGCTAGTTTTAAGAATGCTAACTATAAAAACATATTAGATTTGTTTTCTTCTACATCTAAGAATCTATGTGGTAGATTCAAACTTAACTTTGTATAGTGACATTAGTTATAAAAATTATCTAATGTCACTCATTTTTGCCCTCATTTTTTAAAACCGTCACATGAAAAAATTGATGTTTGTTACCGTATCTCAAGTGCTAATTAACCTATTCCAACAAATTTTACATGCAAATAGCATTGAAGTAGGGTATGTAAGCTGACATGATTTAGGTGCGGCAGACGTATTAATATAAATATTTTAGGTTGGTATATTTAATCTAAAAATTAATGTTTAAAAACTCAACTAAATTTTTTACACTTAAAGCAATCATTAGAAGCATCAATCATACATACAAATGCATACTTTTCCTAGGTGAGAAAATTGAACATATTAAAATATTTCCGGAACAATTCAAATAACTTCCACCTAAATTTCAAACCAGTAGTGCTACAGAAGACCATGTAAACTTACATAATTTAAGGAGGGTCACACATTGATATTCAAAATGGCGGCCATATAAATAATTTAATAATTTACACACATTAAAAAATATTTTAACCTAATTGATACTAATTTTATTAATTCAAGTGTCTATTATTAGCACAACACGACTTTTGAGATTATATTTCATGGCACACCTTAATAATAAAATGCTATTTTTATGTCATTTTTGGAGACTAATCAAATAATTTCCTCCAAATTCTTCATACAAGTAGCACTGTGGCTAGCCACGCAAACCTACATGTTTTAAGTGGCTCACACATTTTATTTCGAAATGAATGCCATGCAAGTATTTCAGGTTAGTAAACCATATGATTAAAAACATTAGACTGATTGCCTCCTAAGTTGATACTCCGAATCCCATCACCATAATGGAGTTCATTGCATCCGTGTATTTGTAATACTCTCACAAATTTTGCATGTATTTTTTATTTTGTCTGTAATGATATTGCTCTCAACGAGACGCCAAGACCTACCTACTATATGAGCTTTTGAGATCTTTATAAAAACTATTTGGAACTATGTAGAGGAAAGTAGGCTCATTTGTTATATCAGTAACTTCTTATTTATATTCTATTTGTTTGAGGTCAAAATCTTTTTTAAAATGATGAAATAAATTTTTTATATGCATTAATTATTGCAATTTTCTCTACAGATATATTTGAAATGTTTTCAGGTAATACGATGGTGAATCCTGGAAATATTAAAAATGACAGGAGATATACGCATCACACACAATATTTTCGTAACATGAAATACATCAGTGAATGCAGACCACATAAATAACATAATTTACAACATTTATGAATTTATTTACATTTTTTAATGTATATGTCAAGTGTATGTTGAACCAATTTTAAAGGATTTTGAATAATTTGCATGATTCTGTTTAGTATTTCACATCATTCAAATAATATATAGTTTTAGTTAATATTGCCAAATTTTTATTGGAAAAAATATTTTAGTAGTATATATTTAGTGTATAGGCTATTCCCGGTAAAGTGAGCACTTTTGAAAGTCCTGTCATTTTAAATAATAGTCAAAAAATATATTTAATTTTATCCTTATACATTAACTTCAGAGTGGTGTGGAATTACATGCATGCCAATTATTTATTTAAGAAGGTGGTTAAATAATAAAAAATGGCTGAAATGAAAAAAAATAGCACTTCAAAAGTGCTTACTTTACAGCGAACAGCCTACAGCATGTATAACTTCTCATATAATTACTATATAAATATCCATATTCTTATGTATAAACCACTAAAATTATATATTAAAATTATTTGCCGGTACCATCAAATTAAAGTAAAATAATTTAGAGTTCAGTCTTCCCCAGACGACAAATTTAATACATTTATTTATTGGCGAAAATTAATTTTTAATTTTTGAAACTTTAATTTAAAAATACATTTCGTTATTTTCCTAGTGGGTATCCTAATATATATATATATATATATATATATATATATATATATATATAGACTTTTAAATTAAAGGTTTATGTACATTTTATTGTGTCAAGCAGAACTTGTAATTATTTATAACTTTATTACTAATTTTATAATAACAATTTTTCGTTTTGATACGAAAATTATTTAAAACATTTATTATTTATAGTTTACAGTTTGATTTTATAATAAATGTTTGAATTATATTAAGTTTAGTCCGTGATGAACGAACGAGATGTAGTCTATACTATAAACGAATTTTAACAGACCTTGTCATTTGGAGCCATTTTTCTGGTAAAAGATCGTATTCAGAAGGATTTTGGACATTCATAGTATTTACAGGGATATCTGGTATTCCTTTTGCAGATCTTGGGATCTTCAAGTTCCTATTAGTTTCGTATGAGTTCGTGATTATTTGGTCTATTATTTGTGCTGCTATGATAACATCTCAGTTATGAGATTTGATTTATGATGCTGGAACACTCTTATGTTCCATATTTCCTTGACCGTTGATGTTTTTCCCCTGTTAGAATCATACAAATCAAACTGAACATTCCACCTACGGATTTTTGACACTTCTCGGGAAATTGTCCGCTGAGTCATTCACTTTCAAGTTGAAACATTTCTCTTTAGAATAATATATGCTGCACGAGCAAGGCGCATGCCATCTTCCACTGCAAATGTTGACATTAATCGAAAACAAATTCTCCCCATTAACTTTCCCAAACTAGTAAAAATCACCTCCTTCCCACTATAAGTTAAGGTACTAATTATTTATTTAATCAAATACATATTATAGCAGAATGGTGATGCTTGGGTGGCTTTTAATATGGGCATCTTCAGAGCCGATGAAGTTAAAGGAAGGAGAGAGTAGCAGCCCCGGAATGCAAGGGCGGGGGAACCTGAGATATGTGTTTGATGACAAAATCACTACAGATATGAAATTCGTATAGCTCAAAGATATGTGCCCATGGTACCGGAACGATTAGTATGGCATACTGATGATACAAATATACCCGAGAAAAGCCACCGACCAGCAGCATCATCCGGCACAATTTCCATGTGCGAAAATCCGAGTGTGACACGATTGGGAATCAAACCCGGTTCTCCTTAGTGGGAGGCACTCGCTATAGCCACTGTGCTTCCTTGCGCTTTACTAACATTTCCAATGCATTCTTTGAAGTTATAGTCTTCAAAATATAAAATAATTAAAATATATTATATACTCATAAAATTACACCATGAAGTGTAAAACAAATAGCGTTTACTATTTTAGATATAAGGAATACTGTTACGTAACAAGCATTAAAAAACCTATTTCATGTATTAACATATTTGATTACATAATATAAATATAAAATAGAAATAGCTTAGTGTATACTCAAAATTGTAATATAATGCAGGTTAAAAAATTTATTAATAACTACGCTAAATATCATTTATTGAATATAATACTTTGTTACAGAAAATGTTAACAATATACACAATATTTTCAGACACTTGTTTGATTTTAAATAAATTTATTGAAAAAATATTTAGAATGGCGTGACTCCATGGTTCGTGCGAACGGGTAAGCTACCAAGAGATGCCACAGCAAAACATCACTTTCAACATGGACATGGACGTAGGAAATTTGATCGTCTCTCTACTGCAACGACGGCACGGTGGCGTCATAGAAGAGAACTATCACTTTGGATGCATACATTAACGGCAAAGACGTTATGCAGAAAATTCGCTACGTTAATGAATAATTTAAAAGAGGACAGTAATGCATTCTTTAACAACTTTATAATTAAACTAACGTCTATCCTCCATAGATATGCACATATATGTGGAGTATTATCCGTGCCGAAGAGTGACTTACAATGACATTGAGGTGGGGTAATTTTTTTTAAACAGTATTTAATGGTATACGTATGATATAAGAAATGCCAAATATTTACATAAAGCAGGAGATAGACACAACTATGTATTACCAGAAGGTAATTAATTTGTTTTGTTATAATATACCATTAACATCACTGTAATTACTATGTGAAATTTGGTATTTACACAACATACACAGATATGTGAGTACAATGTGCGACCTGCTAAGTCCGGAAATGTTTTGTCGATGGTACATCATCTTTCATACATACATTATTCGTCTTTTTTTTAAAGCATAAGAAATACTGTTTTCATGTATGCTATATTTTAAATGGGTTTCAATGTGTGAAAATTAGGTTGCTGTTATAGTTTTACAGATACTTAAAGGAAGCATAACTATCTACGTTTGACACAGTTAAAAACAAGACGTGAAATACGTTAGTTAATGAATGGTTTACTGCCTAAGTTGTAATCGACAAATGTAATTATTTTCGTTGAGATATGTATACTACATTCACAATATGTTTGAACTTGTATGGTTTTAGTTATTATAAGTAAACACATTAGATATATGTAAAAAAAAAAAAAATTATTTGAATTTAACTTGTCTTACAAGTGATTAATTTTTTCTCTCTGATGGTTTAATCCTTGTATGTGCGTGTGGATTAGCAAAAATTTTAAATTATATACTTTTATAATAATTTTACACTATTTCTTTCATTAATAAAGTGATCAGGTCCGTGGAAATGTTGATTTAACTTTTGACGGAAAGATACACAATGTGCTTTGAAGTAGATATCAAGCCGGGCTTTCAAATGTGCTCATTTTATCGTCAACATCCTATACGAAACTGAAAAGTAAAAATTAATACAAAGGTTGGTAAACGATAACTATTTTGGCTGCACTGGATCTACCTGGGAATGAGTGTTTTGCCATACAAATCGACAATAGTAATTGTTTTCAACAACCCATGTTAGAACAGTTGTTGTGCTCCCCTTCCCCTGTCAACAACCATTAGCGCAAGTTTCAGTCTGCCTCTTTCAAAAGAAAGAAAAATAAACCGAGTAAACAAATAAATAAAATGATCTGCATATATACTCGACAAACAGAAGGGAGTTACATGTCTTCTACTGTTGTGGCACGTTTAATCTCTCTGTGAAAGGCGCAGAAACCTATATTTGTACCGCTGTGGCAGAGTAACCCGTGGGTCATCATTCGAAAACTAAATTTATCACATTGCCTTTCATAACAGCTGACACCTTACACGAAAATAAGGTAATTGTTTTTCTTCAGAAATTTCCAAGTGAAGTTCCTTTTTGTCTCTGCTATCTCTCCCAAGCAAACTCACAATAAACAACCATTATATTTTATCACTCATGCTTTAAAAATTAAAATTAGAATAATTCTGACCACAACTACAGTATTAGAAAAAAAATTTCCCCCTTCTGCTCCAAGCCGCCAGACAACAGAGTGGGTGCAGTGTAATCCTCCCCCTCCCTTTTTTTTCAACTAATTCTGATATCTCCGCCAGCAGCAAACTTATGTGGCGCATTGCCACATAACCCTTGTGGATGGCTACACACTGCTCAGTGACACAACCTTGTGGCGGGGATTGGCGACTGCTCACTACAGTCGCTCGTCACAGACGCCCGTGTGAATTCATCGCAGCGAAAACAATATCGCAGCGAAAACAATACTAGTTTATGGAATAGTGGATCCGCACCACTCGCTGCCACTCGGTGTTGCCACTGAGTGGAAAGCACAGATACGAGGAAGAGGATTCGTGCTGTGGAAAGACTTGCAATGGCATTGAAGTGGTGATACTTTGCTATTGGAATAGTATGTGGATGGTACGTGTACGAAAGAGGTAATGCCTAATATTTACATAAAGCAAGAGATGGACAGAGTAATGTACTATGAGAAGGTAGTTCAGTTGTTAGATTATATGTGTCGTATACCATTAACATAACCATAAATACTACTGCAAAATAGTATGCATGTATGGGTATGTACACAAGATACACACATATATGAGTACAAAGTGTAAACTGCTGAGTCTGAAAATTTTGTGTTGATGGTTCATCATCCTTCATTCATACATTATTTGCCTCTTTAGACAAGTATAAATAACACTGATTTCATGTATCCAGTATTTTCAATGGGTTTCAAAGTGTGAAAATGATGTATCTGCAGTAGGTTTACTCATAAACGAAACAAAATAATATTAAGTTTTAAGCAACAATATGTGAAATACCTTAGTTAATAAAATGGTTTACTTCCTAACTTTTAATCGACTAATGTTATTATTTTCGGTGAAACAAATTTCCTGCACTCACAGCATGTTTCAACTTGTAGGGTGTTAGTAATTAAATGTAAACACATCAGACCTATTGTCGCAAAAGCTTCATTTGTATTTAACTTGTCTTACAATAATTATATGGCTTTGTTGTTTCGAACGTTTTAAGTCGAATAGATCAGAGATTGTCGTATCGTCCGACTGTGGTGATACTGTATACAATGCTGCTGGTGATTCAGGAGATCAAGTGTCATATTGCAACTGCTGAGGTACAGATGGCAAATATGAGGCAGCTCGTGGTGAGGTATGAGTGGCTGTAATGAGGGATCTTTGTGAATTGTCAACGACAGCTGTACGACAATTTGTGCTGTGAGAGTGGGTGCAAAAACTGAGAGAAACCATGTTGGTACTTGAAGAGTGATCTGGGTAAACATACGGAAGATTTGATGGATAGATGCTGAAGCAAGGAAACATAGTGTGGGAAAACACAGGCCCCGGACAAAAGTGCGTTGGTGTTGAAGTATGTTGCCTACTAACACACGCAGGATGTTTGTATCTTTTCAAGATACTGATGAACACCCCTTAAACCTCTAGCTTGGCATCATTGAAAAGATGTTTGAAGTTAGATAGAATTCCTAACAATAAATGTTTACCTGCATCATCATAGATTTCAGCAGCTGCTGCTATTTTTCTCCTAGGCTCTTGGCGATACAACGAAATACATGCTGCTCTTCGGGTACTGTACATTTTACCTTCTTTCTAAACGGTGAAGGAGAACGTGGAGCGATGTCGTCATGCTCAGGTGTTTTCATTTTTTGACTGTTAGAATCTTCCTTTTCTGAATATGTGGGTGGAGATCTTGTTTCACAGACTGGCTGAAAGAAAGACAATTGTTTAAAATAAATATGTGCTTTCCTTTTTCTGCTGCGGAGCCGGATACCACTTTCTTCATCTTCAGTATCTTTCTTTGAAAAGAATCGCGAAAATATTCCAATTTCCTTTACATCAGGTCCGCAGCTGTAAAATACAACAAAGTGATGTTTTACCTGGCGATACAAGAACTCTAAAGTAATATTACATCCTTTTTTCATTGAACTATTGTATTAAATACTATCATGAATCGCATTACAAAGATGAATAATTTCTAGAATAAATATCTTTAAACGTATGGCTGTAGCAAAATATTTTGTTATATTTCTCGATGCCACACTTATCTCGCGAAACAATTACGGGCAAGTTGTAATTGCAATTATATTATTATTATTATATCATGTTATGATATTGATTGGTTGGTGAAATGAATATGATATCTTGCAAAATTTATTCATAGGTGCGAATGGGACTTTTAAGTATGAGTTTTCTAGGACTGAAAATCTTGTTTGGTAAAAACTCAAAGTTGTTTCATATTTTACGTTCATTTATGTGAACAGGAGTCTTTGTGTTAGTTATGATAAATATAACATCTTTACAATGAAAATAGTTATTTGCTTTTAGTAGTTCAGTAGTGATCACATTTACTGCATTTTACATACGTTATAAATGATAACGAAATCGCTGTACTTACTGGATTATGAACAACAGAAAGTTAACACATGTGTGTTTGCATGCAGACGTGCAAGGAACACATGTTATGTGTTTGATCATGTTTTCGCTTGTGAGCATTGACATTACAAATTTGCTATAAAAGTAAAAGAAAATGTTAAAATAAATATTCGATATTATTCGATACTTGTACACGACACCAAGCGTTCGCGAAAAAAAAAACTCTGATTACTATACCCTGTATGAATTATTAATAGGCAATAATCCATTCACCAGTACATACCGAAGTAGGGAAATGTGGGGTGAGCATTGAAATTTCAAATGTGAATGTGTGTCGTATGAGTTATAGTGTAATATTTCGTCTAAAAGGAAACAACAGCTGAAAAAAGAGTTTTTTTTCTGATGTGCAAAGTTTATGCACAACCAATTTCATTTGGACAAACTAACCTGTTAGCCATTATGATTATTCTGGTTGCAGTGTGAGACTCCCTTTGATACTACTAGCAGTGACCTGTGTGCTGTACTTCACGGACCCGTTCAGTGGGTATTAGTAGCCAGTACAATACAGCAAACAGATAAGCCATCTACTACTTACAGGTATTGAAGGTTTTGCATTAACATTAGCTGACAGTAGAAAGTTTGTAATTTCAGACAGTCATTCGTTGTACATTGTAACCATTACTTGTATGTGTTGTTTCAGTGTCAGAAATAGTTTGTCTGTGATGTTACTAGCTGAATTAAATGCTGTTTACAAACAAAGTAACGTTTCATATGCTGATGATACTAGAAGAAGGTCGTAGGAACTGCAGAGCAGCTGCCCGTTTGTTCAAAGAGATATACAAACACCAAGTCCATCGTTCGTATACTGTCTTCCAGAATCTTGCATGTCGCATGCGCACAACTGGGTTAATGCAGCCGACACAACAAAGGTCGCAGTGTCAGACAACCTGTGAGTGACGAGGGGGCTGTTGATTCAATTGCTGCCATGGTAGTTTATCCTCATGGTTCTACACGAAGGACTGCCCGCGACTCACAATTAGACCAAAATACAGTGAGGAGAATCCTCACTTATAATCGTTTACATCCGTACCATGTACAGCATTACCAAGAATTTGGAAGAAACAACTTTCCTTAGCGGATTGAATTCTTCAACTAGTACCTGAGCAAGGATTGGGCTTTCGATCGCACCATTTTGTGGACTGATGAGGCCACATTCAAGAGTAATGGTGATGTTAACATACAACGTACCGATTACTGGTCTGGAGTCAACCCACATTGGCTATGTAAATTGGGTAACAAGAAACTGTATGGCCATAATATTTGGTGTGGCCTTCTTGGACATCGTGTCATAGTACCATACTTTTTAAGGGTCATTGCATGGTGCAGATTGTGCAGACTTCCTAGAGAATATTTTGTATCATCTTATCGAAGATGTCCCTCTTACTCTGAGATTAACACTGTCGTTCCAACAGGACGGCTGTACTGCTCACTTTGCACACAGAGCTCGACTAACTCCTGACATGTTATTTCCAGATGGTGGATTGGACAACTGGGTCCTGTAGCATAGCAACCAAATTCTGCAGACTTGACCCAAAATTACCTCCTTTTATGGGGGAGAATTATAGACATTGTCTACTATGTGCATCCAAAAACGAGTAACGACATAGAAAACCGAATCAGAGCAGCATGTGGATCTCTCAGCAGTGCTCAGTCCTGCCGAGCAACAGCAAACGTAAGCAGAAGAGCAGAGTCATGTCTGATGCAGGGTGGTCGACATTTCAAATACTTATGAAGAGTCCTGTATGCGAGTGGGTGTTCCCAGTCCCCAGTTCACGGCAGTTATTTTAATACCGGTATTTACAATACACCCGACTTACATTTGACAGTGTGTAAACTAGGTATGCACACCAGGAAAACAACATGTTTTGTTGATTTACATTTGATTGTATGTATAACAAATATGTTTTCGTTAATTTTCATTTGGTTGTGCATAAACTACGTACGCACTGTAGCGGCAACCAAGGAGCTTCACACGAACCTCCTTAGACGGAGTATAAATTGTGGGCTAGTTAAATGTTTGGAAAACATGCCGGCGAGAAACTGAGTATTTAAGAGCAGCTCGAGGCTGCTCTTAAATACTCCCCCCCCCCCCAAGCCATCAGTTTTCCACGGATGGTCGCCGCTACTTCAAGAAGTCAGTCAGATTATTACTTGTCGGAGTCTACTACGAAGCAGAGGGCATCACTATAGACCAGACCTAGAGGACCTCTAGGCCATTCTGCAGTCAGCTAATTGGTGAACATGTTCCATGTAGCAGTAGGTGTAATGATACTTATCGAACCCCCGTTACCGTCTTCCTAACACAATAATTCAGGCAAGGTTAGGCAGTCCTGTAGAGTCCTGTAGCGATATTAATTTGTACATGTTATTTCTGTTGAGAGTCAATATTCGTGTATTAATATTTGTGTATTTGTCAGTCGTACAAATGTGTAGTATATTGTTATAATAAAAGATGTTGTTTGAACGAATTATGATCAACCAATCTATCTAGAGTTTACGTGCTCCCTGAGTTGTTCCCCTTCTAGGTTGATGGACAAGACAAACAGTAAAGAGAATTAGAATATTGTGTAAAGTGTAGACCAGTGACTATGTCAGTAGGTGGTAGGACTGCTATACTGGTTGAGCCGCCTCTCGATTCCACCTCGTGCTTAGGCCAGCAGGCTCTATGCACACAGATATTTTCTATTTAGTTTGTGTTAAGTAATTGTATGCTGCAAAACAGAGCCTTGGCTGCACTTCACACTATCCACACAGCACGATGGTCTAATTACTTGCTATTCTTTAACGTGTACTTCAATAACCATAGTATTCTGTGTTATTTATGTAAAATTAAATTTGTATGTTCAACAGGCGACAATATTTGTTTTATTATGGAAATTACTCGTCAAGTGTTTATATTTGCACCAGTAAGCATACCAGATGTCATTTACGGAGAGCCCAAAGCAGTACGCAGTACGCGATAGTGTGGTAGGTCAGAACGCTACATCCACACATCAGCTTTTTGCGTAGGAGGCCTTGCCAGACCAGCAGTTGATGTCACATCTTGCTCCCTGCTTCCTCCTAAACCTGCCTGTATTTTACATATCCTAGCATAATGCATATAAACAGCTTTTAATGCATGTGGAACACCCTGTTCCATTATTAGCGAGAAAATCTCCACTTGTGTTATATGTGTGTTTCGGAGATATTCCAGTTTTCTTATCTTTTGTATTTAGTAGTACTCATAAGTTATACAAAGTGTGCAGCACCAACTACACTAACACATTTATTCTAACATGTCGACATGACTACAGAACACACATCTAATACACACAATATAAGGAAATTGGTTAAGACACTATTAGTTGATTTAGGTAATGCAAAACGTGCAGTTCAAATACACATGCAGCTGAGAACCCAATTTACCAGTGATAATATAGAACACATTTTTTTTTTATCACTCTTCCAAACACCAAACCCTATGAAACTTTAACGAACCTGGTATAAGTGGTTATCTCAGACCACGCCCACTCCACATACTACAGACAACAAACCCACTTGTACTTTCAATTCCCAGCACGAATTCTGGCATTCCGCAACAAGAGTATGCAACCATAAATTATACAACAGAACAGCAGTCTGTAAATGCTACTGACAACACCATAAATCCACCCAACATTCCAAACCATACTCAAGTCATTTTACAACATCCACAAAACATCCCCACTTTCTCAGGGGAAAGTAATGAAAATGTAGAGACATTTTTAGACACATTCAATGCCGCTAGCGAAGTTAATGGGTGGTCTGAACTTTAAACGACGCTACCTAAAGTTCTATTTCAAAGATACTTCTAAGAGGACTTACGAAAATCTCTATTACGCCAGTGTAGCTGAAATCACGTGGAGACATATTGAGGAAAAACTATTGCAATCAGTCACACACATCAACACAACAGATCACTATAAACCACTCTTACATAACACCAAACAACAACCAGGCGAGAATACTCAGGCTCACATTGAGAATTTAACTTTCTAGTAGAATAAGTGTACACCACAATTGCCTGAGCCAGAATTCATTAATATCAGTTGGGAGTCTCTGTTACCACCCCTTGGTGAACAAACTGTGAAAGTATTAGGTCACATAATTACCCCTAATGGCATTTCTACAGATCTTGACAAGGTCTATGCTATACAACAAATGGCACCCCCTACTAATTTAAAGCAACTTCGTACTTTCCTCGGCATGACGTGGTACCTGCGGAGATTCATCTTAAATTATGCCACAATAGCGCAGCCGCTTATCGAATTGACAAAGGATAGTATCACATTTAAGTGGGAGGATGTTCATCAGCAAGCATTTCTTAATTTTAAAAGAGCTATTTTAGAAGCACCTGCTTTGCAGAAATTTTACTAGGAAAAGAATATTATATTAGCTTGTGATGCGAGTAATGATGCAGTCGGCGGAGCACTACTACAGGAAGACCCACAATCTAAATAGTGCTACATGATTGGTTTTGTGGTCGAAAAAGCTATCAATTCAGGAATCGCGCTGGAATACTGCAGAGAGAGAGAGAGAGAGAGAGAGAGAGAGAGAGAGAGAGAGAGAGAGGGTTGGAACTATTAGATAACATTGTAATCATTTCCGCCAGTATCTATATGGTAGACGATTTAATATTGAGACAGATCAAGCGAGTTTAAGATACTTATGCTCTATGGCAGAGAATAACTATAGAATACAAAAAATGGCTACAGCGCTCCGTGAGTATGATTTTGAAGCACATATTATAAACAGGAAATTAAACACCTTCCCCGATGCCTTAAGCAGAATTACTACTGACCCTAAAGTGCAGACAAACACAGTCACCGTTAATGCAAATTCTTACGAAGTTAAAGAATACATGATGATCTGCACATCACTTTACAAAGCGTCAGATAAAGCCATTTTACAAGACACCATCAAAGCGAACGAAATTAAGAAAAATGTTGCCAAATACACAATAAACCATTGGGATGATATGAAGTATTATTTAAAATCACTGTACCAATCTCAGTATAGAGATAGAACAGCCAAGGCGTTGGCGAACGAAGACATCTTTCCAATGCATGCAATATGCAAAATTATTACAACCTTATCTCAAATGAATGTTCAGATAATTAAGGAAAATAGCATCCCTCAGTTGGAGACAAAATGCATTGTTCCTGTGTTAAAATGTAAGATACTTATTGTTAATAAATCAGATAAACTACTTTTTTTTTTGCCTATATACACACATGACCAGAAGTATATAAAAATTGATGACGATTCCATTTTTCATTTATGTCCCATTACTCACATCTCCATTTGTAGGTAAATATGATTGTGATCCTCACATCAAACAACTGAAGTTAGCATTACTTAATCAAGATCAGGCCGACACTAAGTACCGTCGATTGAGCCGATGATATACTACAGCGAATGGCGAAATATTTCTAAAAATTAATATGCCTCAGGGTCTCTCAAAGTTAGCTCTTGCTCCACAAGTATATCTCAATGAAATTATTCAGGCCCATCATGATGCGATATTCGGTGGGAGTCATTTTGGTAGCCTCAAAACCCTTGAGAAAATTAAGCAGTCATACTACTGGGATAACGTGAATGCTGACATTAAGAAATATGTTAGAGCTTGTCCTATTTGCCAGAAATTAAAAGTGATTAATTCTAAACCAATGGGTCAGATGACGTCTATCCCGCCCCAACCGCTTTTAAAGATGTGGGCTTTGGATGTGAAAGGGCCTCTCCCTACCACTGTGCGCAAAAATTAATACATTCTAGTCATGACCGAGTACTCTACTCGGTATGTTGTTGCTAAGGCTGTTCCCTCAATTGACGCTGCCACTTGCGCGGAATTTATTAAACAAGTCGTTGTACAATTTGGTTTGCCCTGAGCAAAATTTAACTGACAGAGGCACAAGTTTTCGAAACGAATTGATTAGTCATCTTTTAAAATCTCTAGGAATAAAGAAATTTATGACTACAGCCTACAATCCTAGATGTAACGGGCTTTTGGAAGTGCCAAATCGTATACTGGAGAACAATTTACTGCTTGTGCAAACACTGGTCAAGCCAACTGAGATTTGTACGTAGAATTCACTTGTTTCAACTATAATACAAGTATTAATATTAATACTATGACTAAGTTTACCCCATTCTACTTATTGCACAGAGTAAAGGCTGCCCTACTGGCATAAGTTGTAGTAGATCAATATTCCCAGAGGGCGCATGACTGGTGTCAGAAACTGTTTTAAACCCATGAAACGGCGAAATTGAACTTACTTCAGGCGCAAGGACTACATAAAACTCAATTTGACCGTTCCCACAAAAAGAACACATTGCGTGTTAACGATATGTATGGGTTAGAAATAGAGATAGGCAGAAGGCGCTCACATACCGATATCGAGGTCCTTACAGAATGTCTGACGTCCTAGGAGAATCTGCTATATGTGTACAAACGAATAAGACAGGATTCCCCAAGTACGATACAGTGTGTACTAGACATACTAAACTTGCCTTTATGCATTAATCCAGTTTAAGTTTGACGGTATTTTTGTTAATTTTCAATGTGCAGTGTTTAATTTAGGTTATAAACTATGATACAGTATGTGTGGCTGACAAACTGAAAGCATCAACGTGTCGTGAAACGCAGTGGGTGCCGTTCACAACACCACCAGGAGGCCTTTTCTTACTGTAACTGGGATGCGCTTATGAAGCCCGGACTCAGCCCGTGGGCGACATAGCATGAATCAGCTAGTGTGAGATGCCCGTCAGGCATTCCTGTCTGTCGCTGCACCTCTGAGCAACTGCGAAACGATCAGGGGTCGTGGAGAAGAGGAACACGGCTGCCAACCCCTTTCCTGGTGCTGTGCTGCTCAAGCAGGCCGCAAGGGCTGTTCCAATCGCCAGACGCCATTTGCAGCACTGCTCAGGCGAGAGTATGCTCCGTGCATGGCCAGCCATCATCATGGCAACCCATATCGATGGTCACGCCTCCAAGGACGAGTGGGGCGCCCTTGCAGACTGCATCGCCTACAGAGTAGCTGGGGTCACAGCTGTGCTCTGTTTACTCTTCTCAGCTGTTATGATGGCACCCGCCACCTTCAGGATGCATGCTGGGATTTACTATTCCCCGGCAGACTTCGATTTCGTGTACGAGCAGAGTATCCCTCTTATTTACAAAGTTGCATTACAATTACCCACCATGCCTGAAGCCATTGACCAATATTTACACGTTGTGTGTGCTGATAGAAATTACACTTCATGTACTCATGGAAAAATGTTATATGGTTATTTACAGGCAGTTGAAAACGGTGTAATGAGCCAATACCGCAATGATCAGCACACACTTCAGAGGCACGCACGGCATTCAGGTAATTGGAATAGTCGGATTTTAGTACTGCAACTTGCTAACTAGTAAACACCTATATGCCTTGCTCCAAAACAATGCCATGTTAGATCAACAAATTGACACTCTAGCACATAATATACATTCGACAAACATAGCCAATAATATAAGTTTTTAGGTGGGCAGTGAAATCCAGCACAAAGTAGAAGCAAAAGTCAACTCCCTCTCACAAGCCATTAATGGCATTTCTAATATTTAAAAAACCCACCAGTCTGTCATGGGTAAGTTTGAATTAATTGAGACACAATATAACTTGTTAGTCACAAGTATTTTCCAACATCTGAATAATTTAGTAATTGAAAATTCCATTCAGTTTTTTATTCACTCATGCCTGTTACAAAGATTGCCACTTAGCACAGTGAAGAAGTCACAGTTATCACATGATTTTAGTAAATTACATGTCCAACATTTGAAACTGGACTTAACTCTGAGCATTGGTGTTTCAGATATTTTAAAGTATTATTTGTGTGATTTTACAAAATGCTCATTCCCCCCAAACATGCAAGTAATTAAATTACAAGTACCAGTTACAAGAGTTCATGCTTCGTGGAAAGTTTACAATTTACAACCGGTCCCCTACCATTTCGGCAACAGATCTTGCACGAGTCTACTCCCATCTCCTACAATTGTGATTGACCTCAAAGCAAACATTGTTAAGGCAATCTCTCGCTCACCAGAAATGCCACAGGATGTTATATTCATCCCGCAGAATCGCTAACTTGTGATAGTTCCAGGAGTGCAAAGGCAGCAATTCTGTTGTCAGATGCAAACTCATTGTTTTCAGAATAAAAAATTTCACTGCTCCAATGGTACATCATTTTCTATCATGCGGCTCTTTTCGCATCAATATGGGTTAACTAACCCTCCTGCAGTCACAGTGTTAGAGTGTGTAAAGAAGTCACTAAATGTAAATGTTACCAATCATAACATAGGAGCAGTAGAACTACATGTGCCATGCGGCTATCAGGTTACCACACCTAACCATATTCTTGTTGAGGCCACGCATCTATGCGATGTACGTGCGCCAATCATTCCACTCCAACAGACTGTCATACCTGTTCACTGACTCATAGGGCAGTCATTCCATTTACAACAACTTTCCCTCCAAGATGGCACACATTTTTTTAACATAACTGCTGCGCTTGACACTGACTGTAACATTAATCACACAGAGTTTCCAGTACTTCAAGAACTAGCGCAAGTTTCTTCATTTGGTAAGTTCAGGGAAACGAAATTGATTTCTATATTGGATCCCACCCATTACGATTACTTATCGATGGACGTAATTGTGAATTGTGTTACTTCTGTTTGCAATTAGTTGATCAAGCTATCTATTATGCTGGGACGTATCAATCCGCCCCAATAAGTTACTTTGGCTAGTTACCTATTCAAACGGTTACTACAGACATGGTCTGTACATGGACGAGTGATACGATATTTAAGAAAGTTTTAACTTGTGTATATAAGGGTACCAACCCCCACTTTCATTCATAATTGAGTATATCAATTCTTATGAGCATGGAGTTAACCTTATGGCAATGATAATTACCTACAAAGTCAATGCAGTTATACATATTATATTTTTTCTACCTACAGGTTTATAGATATTATTAACAAATATATAAGTAGTTGAGAAAAGTGCCTGAGGCATTATTAATTGTTTGCATATATTTGTTACTTTGCTGTTGCAAATAATTTTTATTTTTATGTTCTTTCATGATTAACAAGTTTTACACATGACAATGCTGACTCAAACAGCAATAGTACCCATAAATTGATTTATACCTTAGTGTGAAATATCTTTACACTAGAAAGAAACTTAGTAGTTTATATATATATGGTTTATTAGTATTTAAGTTCTTGTAATTAGGGTATTTTTATTCCCTACATTTATTACCTACAGGTATTAATTATGCTGTTTAACTATTATATGTTTTTATGTGAATAAAATCATTTAAAAAACAACCTAGTACATAAGACAATGGTTAATTATTGATATAAGTAATATATATTTACACTACATTTATGCTCCTCGTTTCATGTACTATTTATGTTAACAATAAGTGTTAGTTGCCTCTCTATACAATTGTATATACTTTTACCAAAAGATTCTTATGGTATAACTAAACTGTTCTTGCTACCACAAGCAAGCTGAGGTTAAAGACATTTTAAAATTTTTATTTTATACACAACATTGACAGCAAGAATAAAGCGACAACACTCGCTTAATATATATTATAAATAGGACTCTTTTCCAAATAACTCTAAGCGGTGTTAGAGTGAAAAAAAGCTCACACTGGGCATAAACGTGTGTGTTGACAGACACTCCATCCAATTACAGTGCGTCTCACATGTGAACATTCAAAGTGAACTTCGACAATATGAACAGTGGTATGAACTTCACACGAATTTAAATATACTTCTCATGTCTTACCGCCACAGGCGATTAAAAACATAACCTTGTGAATAACTTGATCAAAATGACTTCTACTTTTAGATTTTTATTAAGTTAAGTCTTACGTGTTAAAATACAAGTCATTTTTGTATAACAACCACAATGCAGGTTAGCATTCACTACGTGGTGAATGTACAACGGTAATCTTACTTAATTTTAATTTATTTTTGACAAAAAGGTGTTTATGAATATGTGTTATATGTACTTATCCTGTATTTTTTTAATTATAAGCGAATAGGTATGATGACGTTAGAATCTGCATCGCTTTATGTTGTAAAATCACAGCTCACGCCAATATCTGGCCAAAAGCACCGCGTCAGTATGGTACTACATGCCACTGCTGGCAGTTGAAGGTGCGTCGTCCGGCGCTGCCAACTGTCAAATAATTACTTTCATATACCCCTGGTAGCACTATTGCCATTATGTTTGTGTGTTCCTTTTACGTTCAACATCACTTTTACGTTTACTATTAATTGCAAATAAGGCATATTAGGAAGTATTGTTAAGCATTCATGTTTCAGCCAGTAGGCATGTTAATTTCCAAATAAGTATTTTCCCTAGTATTATATTTCCCTGGCACGTTGTCGACTATTCAACGTGCATAGGTCTCGTGGAGTTATTTATATAAATCTTTAAGGGAGCCCAAATATTATTGTACTTTTCTCATGTATGTACATTCAAACAAGTTGGGGGGGGGGGGGGAGGTAGCGTAGCTGCAACCAAGGCGCCTCACACGAACTCCTAAGGTTAGCCAGAGTATGGATTGTGGGCGAGTTAAATGTTTGGAAAACTTGCTCCACATTGCCAGCGACCGGCAGTCTTCCACGGACGGTACTTCAAGAAGTCAGTCAGATTATTACTTGTCGAAGGCTGCTACGAAGCAGAGAGCATCACTACAGACCAGGCTTAGAGGAGCTCTACACCATTCTGCAGTCAGCTAATTGGTGAGCATAATCCGTGTAGCAGTCGGCGAAAGGCTTCTGATCGAGTTCCCGTTACCATCTTCCTAACGTGATAATTCTGGCAATGTTAGGCAGTCCTATAGAGTCTTGTAGCGATATTTACTTCTACATGTTATTACTGTTGAGAGTCAATATTCGTCTATTAAAATTTGTGTATTTGTCAGTCTTATAAACGTGTAGTTTATTGTTATAATAAAAGACGTTGTTTGAATGAATTCTGGTCTACCAATCCGTCTAGAGTTTACGTACCGCCTGAGTAGTTCCCCTCCTAGGTTGGTGGATAAGCCAAACAGTAAAAATAATTAGAATATTGTGTGAAGTGTAGACCAGTGACTAGGTCAGCAGGAGGTAGGACTGCTACAGCACGTAAAAATCATAAGTATTCATTGAAGTTTTATATATATTGTGTGTATATTATGCATGCCAGAAACAATCTCTCTTAGCAAATGTGGGTTCCTTTTAGACAATCTATCTAACGATACCTTATACGTCTCCTGTTCCCATTTTAAATTTCAACACTCACTCCATATCCTTACTTCCGGTATGTTCTGGGGAACAGAATCATTACCAATCGATACTTCATATAGGTTAGAGTAATCGAAGTTTTTTCGCGAACCCTTGGTGTCGTACTGTTTCTGAAAAAAAAATTGGTGATACGGGTGGTGTGAATCACTATATATATATATATATATATATATATATATATATATATATATATATATATATATAATATTTATTTATTTATTTATTTATATATTTATGTATGTGTGTGTACTAATGTATACACACACACTGTATCCCGTAATATTACATAACATTTTATCCTCATTATTTCCCGTGTAATAATTATTTCCGAAAAGTTTAATTTACGAGAAATATAATGTAATGAACAGAGCACAATTTGATTAATAGCAGTTTAATCCAACTGCTAGTTTTTAAACAACAACTAACTCCATAACAACCACACGCAGTTTAAAGCTCCAAAATGAATAGTACTGAGTGACAAAATTGAGAATCAAATTGATATAATATATCATATAACATATAAAGAAAACCATCACAAAGTATAAGAACGTGTCTAACAAGACACATCCTCTAATGACAAGACTGGCCAACACAAATAAAAGAGTCTTAACACGGAATAAATAATAGTGTAGGAATTTTCATCTAAAATGACTGTCGACGACGTCTGTTGTATTTCAATACTCTAACGAATACACTTTGTTTTCTCGTGAATACATACATTACATCAATACAAAACTATAAACACTATTTGCGTTTCTCGTTTGAAAATGCATAGGAAATTTTTTTCCTGAACAGTATCACGTGTCTTGCAGTCTGCGCTTACGTGCGGTGATTTACACTTTTTAAATCTGCACATTATATTTACAACTTCTGTTTACATTGGCGAATCCGAACGCTCGATAATCACTCAAGCAATATGTCTACATTACGCAGAGAGATATTTCACAAAAGAAGAACAAAGTTGATTTTAAAAAATGGGGTACTTCAAGTACATATAAAACGTAGGTGAGACGTACTGTCGTTTATGGCCTTGTTTCCATCGATTTGCAGTTTCACTTTTTGACATTTGATAACTCTGAATTACAACAGTCGCCTGCCATTTTATTTTCAAACCCGTTTCCACTTACAATCGTACGGATACCTTGATTTTCAAAATGACGTATTAAATGTTCACATAAACGCATACATATAGATGATTCGTCTCATGTATACAGTAGTTTCATATTAATAATAGCTATAGTATTTATACAGTCAATGTGTATATATACTGTGCGAGCTACGCTATACAGTAATATGGTGATAATGTGGATTGAAATATAAAACAATCAAAGGTATAGTTGATTCACAGTACCTTCGGCCTTTTCTAAAGCCCTGCTATAGTTATACTTTTGGTTACATATTACGTATCCTTCTGCTACATGTAAACATAAACACTGCAATGTGATTTCTACTTTTAAACTGTCAAATGCGATGTTAACTGTTTACAGCTGTTCAAATAATCCTGCCATATTTCAAAAACCATTTCGTACGAATGTTCACAATTTAGCCCTATAGCACTATTTAGGTTATCTTTATGACTTTATTTGTTACACACGATATAGCACATTACACATAATACATATTAACATTTAGCCGCGACTGTATTTAAACCTGTAACAACTATGTCGGAAATAACAGTAGTATTTAATCTCTTGTTATTAATATGTGTTTTGTCATTTCGTTTAAAGGACGGCCTTAGTTGGGATAAAAATTAAAGCCAAGGGACAAGCAGCCCAACGAAAAGACACAGTAAATTGAAGCACGCAACTCGTGTCACTTATTTATCGTGCGTAGCAACGACAAACTTGAAAGATAGTGGAGAACGTGAAAACAAACAGGCCTACCCTAACCTTTATTCCGCTCGTATTTATACGCACTGGCACTTACTGGTTTTTACGTTCATTTTATTATTTATTTAAATGGATCTGGCTGGGCTTAGCATTTTGTTGGAATTGCGGCAAACATTCAAATCACAGAAACGTTAGCTCGTTACACAACTTTGTTTCAAACACCTAGGGCACAGGTACAACGTTGTGATAAATAAACAGACGTGAATTTAAATAAATAACTTTGTAATTAAAAAATTCCACTGGTAAAACGTATAAATTTTGCACTTCCAATATTTAATATCACACATACCGAGCCAGCGAAACAGGCACGAAACCGCCCAACCTACACGAAAAGTACAGTCCAGAATACGGCCGGTAAAAGCTAGCCGACAAACTCCGGCCAGCCGATACTGGCCCAATGTCATATTCAGTAATCAGCCCGATGCAAATATGGACACGCGGCTAATCGACAGTGTCAGGCCTGCGGTGGCTGGATGTCATTACGATGCCGGGCCTGCGACGGCTGGATGTCGCAAAAATGCCTTACCTGCGACGGTTGGTGTAGTTACAATGCCGTGCATTGATATCCAGAAATACGCAGTATAGCCACGAGAAAACCTTAACTTTTCGATTGAAATTTTGGCCATACTCTTGACTAATATGTGTGGTAAAGAAAAATATGTATTACGCTATATAAATCTTAAGCAATATCTATCTCTGAGAATGAAGTTGAAAAATATCCAAAGAGTTCTGTAGTTTGATTAATCAGATTGGCTCAAGTCCTCTTTGATCTAAACACAAATATGCGAAAAAAGTCTACAAATAACTTTGAAAAATATTTCTACAAATTAATGTACAATTCCGTTTTTTGGAAAAACAATAGAGAATATTAGAAACAGAGTGGATATACGGTTGTGCACAAGTCCCAAGCAAATGGATAAACTAGTGGCTAAACCAAACTTTAAAGATAGAACAATATAGCTACTAACTCTTTGGTTGCAGTTCATATGATTAAAACAAAACTGTGCTTTAATAAAACGCATTTATGTTGGAATGAGTATACTTGATCTATTGAAGGTCTAAATGTACGATTTTAACTATAATATAATGAAACCAAAGTATGGGGTAAATATTGAACTGTACTACCAAAATACTGATTCATACATCTATTATATAAAAACACCAGACTTTTACAGTGACATGAAATAAATGGTCGATCATTTTGATACTTCTGAATATAAAACAGATAATCCATATGGTATACCGTTAGTTAACAAAAAGATTATTGGCAAAATGAAAGATGAATGTAATGGAAAATAATGGAAGAATTTCTTGGATTGAAATCGAAAATGTATGCAATATATGTGGAAGGTGATGTAAAGAAAGGAGCAAAGGGTGTGAAAAACACTGTAGTCAGAAATGTGATTAGTTTTGGTGACTACAAAAAGTGTTCGTTTGGTAAAAAAGAGTGTTGTACAAAAATATGAATCTTATTAAAAGTAAGAAACATGAACTCTATACGATTGAGATGAGAAAAAAAGCATTAAGTCCCAAAGATGAAAAAAATTTATTCTTAAAGATGATAATAATACACTACCTTGGGGACACTACAAAATTGAAAAAAGAGTGCTACTCTGAAAGAGCAGCTGCCCATCACGAAGCACGAGTCGCCTTATCGCTGATATCGTTCGCGAGTCGTGCGTGACCTTAAAGGAAAGCATATGTATAACAAAATGCAATCGCTCATCGACATTGTAAACCACAAGCTTATTTATGGAGGTAAAAAGGTGTATATGATTATCGACGAAGGAGGCAATCTGTGGTTCAAGGCTAAAGACGTTGCGAACATACTCGAATATGCAAATCCACGAGAAGCAAGCAGAGAACATGTTAGAGAAAAGCATAGGCAATCATACACGGATATAGGGAGGAGCGAATCGCTCCCCTTGTTAAATATGCATCCGCATACCGTATTTATCAATGAACCAGGCTTGTACGCATTGATCATGAAATCAAAGATGGCAGCGGGATTGGGTGTGTGAAGAAGTGCTATACAAATACATCGAATACAAGTTAGAGCAAAAGTACAAACCGCTACTGGATGACTTGAATAAGAAGATTACAATGGCTAAAGATGTTATCGATAAATGTACACTACTGTTTACTAGTAATTTCTACAAGCATGAAAAATTTGTGCTCATCTACCTCGGCGGAATCGACTACTATGCCATCAGATGTCAAAAGCGACTGGTTAGCGTACGACTCAATGCGATTAGGCAAGAGTATCCCGAGATGCAAGTGCTACTACCTCTCGATAATGTCAATACTGTAATGCTGTACAACCTCATGAAAGAGCAGTTGCCAATCACGTCGATAGGCAACTGTTTCAGTACGACGATGAGTTGTGATGACCTGATTGCCGATATTGTATGCATAAAATTGTTTGCGACAGACAGTTTGCAATGGCCGATCGACTTGGAGTAGTGTTTCGAGACGACATCTCATCTCGAAAGGTCGCAAGCGAAGCACGCCACGTATCAAAATTGTTTGCAAGGCACAAGCTGTAGGGAATGAATGCTTATCGACATTGTGAACAACAAGCTCGTCTAAGATCGTAGAGAGGTGTATAGACGAAGAAGGCAATCCGTGGTTTAAGACTAAAGACGTTACGAACATAATTGAATATGCAAATCCACGAGAAGCAATCAGAGATCATGTTAGAGAAAAGCATAGACAATTATACGCGGATATAGGGGTGAACGAATTGCTCCTCCATTTGAATATGCAGCCACATACCGTATTTATCAATGAGCCTGGCTTGTATGCATTGATCATGAAGTCAAAGATGGCAGCTGCAGAACAATTCCAGGACTGGGTGTACGAAGAAGTGCTTCTGTCCATTCGCAAGCACGGCGAGTACAAGATTGCACAAGAGTACAAACCGCTACTGGATGATTTGAATAAGAAGCTTACAGTGGATAAAGAAGTTATGGACTAAGAGAATAATCTGTGGTTCAAAGCGAAAGACGTTGCGAGAATACTGATCTGAAAATGTGTTGCGAGTGAATGTATTGGAAAAGTATAAAAAGCCATTGTCACAATTACGGTGGAGGACTCGAGTCCCCCACCTTAAGAATGCACAACCTCTCATGGTTTTTATTTAAGAGCCCATTAAAACACACTTATAGCACTAGTAAAGAAAAATTATATAACAGTAAATGTTTTTAATGGATAACCATCCATCATAAACTAATAACCATACATGTTTGCGCACTATTGGACTTCGGTGATTCTTTCACTTTTAACATCATAAATTAGGTTTCTTTGGCTTACTAGTACCACATTACATATAGTTGTAGCTGATATTGGTTTATTAAAATCAACTGTAAGTTTCAGATTAGTTCGATCTTTTACAATAGCAGTTTTTCTGTAAAAACAATAAATAACATACAATGGTCTTCTCCCAATAAGTGACACAGAGTTGAAGCACAGTTCATTATTACGATAAGGGGTATGTAGATTAGTCTTTGAATTTCTAAAATCATTGTAACCAATATACATCTTACCGAAAATTTTATCATCAATGTTTAAATTCCAATTCTCTTTGGGAAACACTTCATTCTGTCCATTCTTAATAGAAATATTTTTGATAAAACAAGAGTCAAACATTGAACCATGTGTGAATTGTCCAGGATCTTCTTTTCTGTTTTGCTGAAGACCTACAATGACAAAGTCTGGCATATCGAATTGGATTGAATTGAACTGATCTTTTGTATCAAACTGAAATGAGTTTGCATTAGTAGGTACTGGTTTTCCAAGACATTTCCAATAATTAAAACCAATTGGAATTTTGGGGTGTATGTATAATTTTGCTTTAATTTCGTCTCCATAAATACGATTGTATTCAACAATTGGCCACAGAATTTCCAATTTCTCAATAACAATTTTACCAGCATCTGGTATATTATCTGCATCATCCGATCCATCTGCTTTCTTTGGGGGTCTTCTGTAAAAAGAAACATCATCATTAGGATTTCGAATGAATGTGATTTTGTACCCACCTTTCCAGAATATTTCGTTACAATCTCTCATAAACCCAAACAAATATCTTAATGGATATGTAATTTCATTACACTTATCTCACCTAACATAATTACCTAGTTCTATCCCCGACATTTGGGAGTATGCTGATTCTGATTCCGAACCTAGCAATGTATGCATCATTGTTGAAGTGATGCCAGGGTTGACAATACTTTCGATTATACAACCATGTTTAGAGGTCTATATTCTTGAGAACTGGAATGGGAAGAAATTCTCACAAAGATCGATAGTTGAAGTTTTTTCATAATCTGCATTTGTATAATTTTAGTTAGCTTATACTGTTGGTATATATAAGCTTCATTCGGATGTGAAAATGTATCGCCAATAGGAATATCAAACTCAATGTGTTTGTTGTATTCATTCAAATTATTTATTTGTTTGGTCGTTTTGGGGGAAACGACTGACGCTCATAACTTTCAATTTTTTTTTTATCTATTTATTATATAGAAAAAAAAATTCTTAAAGAACTACACTTTTCTAATCAACCCAAGAATTATGACTACTAACCAAACCTAACAATTTAATAAGTAGCTTATTTCCTTTTCTTCGCAAAATTTTTTCCACTAAGTAGTCTTTATAATATTTGGTCTTAAGCAGCTCTGGCTCATAAAAAAATACCTTTAATAAGTTCATTTTTTAAATCTTTTATTCTATATGTTGTGGGGTTTGTGTGCAATACTTCACACACCTCAAATACTTCAGTGGACCAATTTGGTGTACATCCTTTTTCAAACAAATTTTTACTTTTACTTATACGAACTTTATATCCTATTGCAAACTTTGGTTTAACCATTTTTCTTTCTCCTCCATACATGTTGATTAGAATAGAACTGTCATTCTTTGCATTTACATTGGTGGGTTTCATTCCGATTGTACTGTGAACAGTGTTATTGTATTCACTTATTAATCTAGGTAATATAGCCATCCATTTATAGTTTTCCTGCATATTAAATATCTTCAACATTTTTCCTTCAATGTTCTATTAAATCTTTCTACAACACTAGCTTTCTTTTCACTGTACGTTGAACAGTGTGTTGTTTTGTTATTGGCCATTAATGTCTTAAATGATTTATTGTAAAATTATTTCCCTTTGTCTGTTTGTAAATGTACGGGTTTGCGATCATTCAATATAGTTTTAAATGCTAATGTAACATTTTCACCAGTTTTAGCTTTGATTGGTATTGCCCATGCATATTTGGAAAAAACATCTATCATGGTTAACATATATTAAAACCCTTTGTTAATTCTGTGTATACCTTTTAAAGATCCAGAATTCATCTCAACTAAATTAGCTTGCCAAAGATCCTCGATACCAAAAGATAGAACAGTTCTTCTGGGAAAGTTTATTCCCATTGGTTTATGAATTTCATTTACAATATAGTTTTTTATACCCCCACCAGTGAATATCGAGTTATTGGTAACACAACATCAACAAACACATTTAATTCTCACTTTGTTATTATTTGGAAGTTAATATAAAATTTTATCACTTAGTGTATTTTTCATATATTTGAGACAGTATATATCTAAGTTATCATTGTTCATTTTATTTATTTATATAATAAATGAGACAACAAAAATTGCAAACAATATAGAGAATAATATAGAGAGAAGACAACTAATTGAAAAGTTTAAAACTTTTAGAAAATTTCGCCAAGATGAACATGATAAAATAAAAAACACGATCAACCATTGATAGATGCGATAGAAGATTTGGGGCAAAAAATTGGATATGTAACAAATGAGAATAAGAAGTTAATTAAAAAACTTGTTCCATTTGCTGTTAAGAATTCACACTACCCACAGACACCAACAGAAACATCTTTTGGAAGAAAACTGTTTGGTAAAACAGGCAGCAATGAATGCTATGACAATGGCATGAAACGAATTGGCGATGACGATGAATGCTGTGACGATGGCGGGGGCATTTGAAAACTGATATCTCACAGTTAAATAACTACAAAACAACATTTATTGATAAGAAAATGGCCGATTTTTTGATTGACAGCAAAGACGATGTTTTTGGACTAAAGGCTGATAAAGGTAGATTGTATATTGGTGATAGCGAAGTAACATTCATCAATGACAAATTTACTGTAAAAGGTCGGACATACACTGGAACTGATGGTTTGATTAAATTACTAACTAGTAAGAAAGTAACAGACAGTGACTACACTGCAACTGACTATGAACACTATAGTCATATCCTAGCAGATACAAACACAGTTTTTCAAAACAATGATCCAAACTTGGGAACGCCAAAATCGAGTAAAGGGAATAAATGGAAAATTATTTTTAAACCTATTTACAATTCGATTAAAAAGAAACGTCCCTCACCTAAAAAGGGGAAAGATATAAAGAAGTATACAGACTATCCTTAAGAATACATATGGATGGATGATGTTAAGATGCTTATTGATCGACTTCTCATTATTTATGGCGAAGAGTGCTGGAAATGATAACTATTACAATGAAAAATGTTGGAATAATGAATATGCTCAACAGAAAGTTTAGTGACTTTGTTGTGAATAATCCAAAAGGTATACCACATCTGATATGAATGTTAAACACAATACCACATACTTTTTGGGAGTCGGAGCATCATGGAAAAGGGTTACTCAATTGCATAATAAATTCACTACCTTTTGAGTTGCATGCACCGGGTTATCAATACTTAGGTCTGGGTACTAGACTAAAAGAGAGAATTGAGCATTAATCTACTAGATGCGGCTGCAATGGAACATGATATAGCTTATCATCATAAAGATCTAGCTGTAAGACATGTAGCTGACAAAGAACTAGAAAAGAAAGCATTCAAAAGATTGTTAAGTTCAGATGCTGATCTCAATGAGAGATTGTGGGCTGGTGTTACTGGATCTGCGATGCATATTGAAAGTAAGCTTGGTTGGGGAATTAAAACGAAATGATAAAGTATTTGTTATAATAAATGAAAGTAAAAAAAACATTGTATTTCAAGTTCCTTATGATGAGTTGAAGGGTTTGAATATTGATTCTTACCTAACGAAAGACCAACTGGATTGTAAAAACAAGAAATTAAAGTAGGACAAAGGGATGATTATCACAATTTCTGTTCCACAGCTTAAGAAAATGTCCAAAGAAATGAAAACTGGAAATGGTTTGACAGTTCACAAGGGTGGATTTTTACCCTTAATGTTCGCAGCATTGGGAGCTCTAGGAGCATTAGCTGGCAATGCATCATCTATCGTGTCATCAGTAATTAATGCTAAGAAGAAAAACCAAGAATTGGAAGAACAATGCAGACATAATTTAGCTATGGAGAAATACTGCAAGGGATTGAAGAAAGTTAAGTGGGGTAAGAATGTTAAAAAACAGTAACTCCACTCAGTTACTTTGACATTGATCAAATGGTTAAAAAATTATACATTAAAAATTTTCAGGGTGTATTTATGATTGATGAGCTACTTAACACGCCACTCGATAATGAATGTGGTATTGTTAATCTAGATGTTTCTACAAACTCTGGTACACACTGGGTATGCTATTGGAAAAAAGCAAACAACAAATATTATTTTAATTCATTTGGTGGAAATCCACCATGACAATTAATAGTATATCTCGGAAGTAATATTTTTATAACGATGATAGAATTCAAAATTTCAATCAAGTAACTTGTGGTCATTTGTGTAATTGTGCTAAATCACTTTTCACATAATTTTAAATTTCCAAAAATTATCTCCTATTAATAAACAATTTATATATGTGGAATGCATTAATGAGCTCTTGGATTGAAGATCAAATTAAAGAACATACGGACAATGATACAACTACTGAGAAGATCAATCCTAATGATTTTGTTTCCAACACACAGTTCAACGACTTTGTAGTATAAACTGACAAGAAATAAAAGATCATTGGAAAAAGCCTATCTTACTTACTTGGAAGTAGATAATAATATAGATTTTGAACAAAAAAGACTAAGACATGTGGGAGATCCCATTGCACCGATGGATGCAATCAATTTAGAGTACTATCAGAAAAACAGAATTAACATTATTCGTTTAGTTGGGAAATACAGTTCAAAAGATAAAATATTTTACTTTGATAATCGAATAGATTTTTTTTATGAGAGATGGAACTATAGTTGAAATAATAATAAAACCAGAAAAATATAAAAGTGTTATCAACTTATATCATCAATGGAAAAACATTGACATGTACAAAACTTTTGAAGTATACCCTGATGATATGATATATTTTAAAATACCGAAAGCCTACAATGTACCTGAAGGCACCATAATTACCCCTTTTAAACCAAGACCAACATTTGGATTTGGCGACACGATCTTTTACAAACCAGCTTGTCCATTATCTTTTCCAGTGCAAACAAATCAAGTTAATGAAATAATAGTTAAAATTAAAGATGAACAAGGTATGTTAAATAACTTTGATTTGTCCGAAAGAACAGTGGTATTAGAGATGAAACCATAGATATTTTTTTGGGTTGGAAGTAGTCATATTCTATATATAAGATCGTTAATAGTTTGTAAACTATTAAAGTTTCATGTGATAAAGATGAATAATATTTCTATAGAAAGTGCGATGAAAGATTTAGGAAAAGAATTCAGTGTTTCGGCTACTTTAATATGTCGAATTTGGAGATGTGTATCTAAATTTTTAAGTAGACTCTGTTGTAGCACATTGCCGAAACCAGAGCAATAATTGTGTTTTAATGATTGGATAACCATTAAAACTTTATAGAGATATGAGCACAAATAAAAATCAACTGATGTCTAATTATAGGACGACGATAATTTACTCTTAAAAAAACCGAATACAATGCATTTGTTTAACACCACAATCCACCATTCCATCTTATGCAAAACTTATACCTCCACGATTAACATCATTTAAAACTTTTTCACTGAAAAACTGAACATATCTGTCTGGTAAGGTTACTTTAAAATTTCCACAAGTAATTACCACTTTGTATCCATACCATGTATCATTTATTTCAGCATGGTCTATGGGATAGGACTGTCCAATTGTAAGTTCGGAAAGTTTCTTAAATTGTTTGGGTTCTGTTTAATACATTTAGCAACTGATCCATCTTTATTATATACAACATTTTATTTTTTCGTATTCATATTTTTGAGCCTCTCTTTTTCGCAACTGCACCCAAACGCAACTTATTACGGGTATTTTTGCAGATGCACTCAAACGCAAAGTTTAACACAACTTTTTTTTCTAATGACTATGATCTAACCAAATGCAAAGTTTAACACAACTTTTTGCAACTGCTCCAAAACGCAACTTTTTGAGCCACTTTTTTGCGGTTGCGCTAGAATCGTCACTTGATGTTTTCTGATGGCTCGAGCATTTCGTTTATCGTTGGTTTTCTGATAACTGAGGGGCCGTTCTTGAATCGGCTTTTTTATACTACTGGTTGTGTTTGCTGGGGTAAAATTTCCTGGATTTCTGTTTTTACCTTTACCAACATTGAGCCTCATTATTTCAATTTAAGTTTGTCAATTGCTATTCTCGCTCAAATAAAAGAAAATCTAAAATAATGTATCTGTCCTCGGTCCACTCCGCTTTTTTTCAAATGATTAAAAAATATTAATGACGGAAAAGAATGAAAACCTCAAACCCGCCTACTTGCCGCTGATCGTCGGTGTTCTGTATCGCAGTTGAATTCATGGTCGTAGGGTCTGCATCGGTGAAGTTTTAAATTATTTGGGACGCGTCGGAGACGAAGTATACATGTGCGACGAGGAAAAAAAAACCTCTTTTTGATACCAAGGTGTTGTTTTTAAGATGAATCTCTACACTACAGATAAATTTGCCTTTCAACACGTATGTCAAACTACTAAGAACAGCAAATTGCTATTACAGGGGCTTTCTAATACAAGTGACATGCGGAAATACAATTCAAATTACTATAGAATTGACCATTGATATTGACATTCATGTTAATTTGACGGGATGTACGCTAGAAGACATTTACATAGTTTTATCCAGAACATAAGAACAAGAATATAATGAAATGTATTAAAGTGTTAATGCTTTTTGTGAAAAAAATAAACAATTGTTAATATGAATAAAAAAATGTGTTTCCTTAATAAATTGTGATTCTCTATGTTTATCCCTTCTATCCTACTTCCTCTAATCTTTACATATTACCATAGATCCTCATCATTATGTAAAACCATTTAAAATGCTGTATTTGTATATAAGGCAATGAATAAAAAACAGCAAATATATGTGTGGACCATTATTGGTTCAATTTTATTAATCGGAATTTTATGTTTTGTTCCTTGGAAATTTAAAAATGAAATCAAAGGCTCGGGGAATACACGATTTGGTGCGAGTACATCTTTAAGAGGTGCTACTAATTAAGAAACTGAAGCTCATAGCAACCAATGAATGAAAATTGATAAGAACTCATTTATATTATTAAAAAAATACATAATTACCTTGTGATTTGATCTTTGCGATTAGAGTGTTGTTTAAGTCAAAATCGTGGAGAAAATTACACAAAAACATTTATGGATTCTGATGAATTCATAATACATTGCTATACTTGGATTTTTTACATTTGTAAGTTATCATAGATAATAAAAATATTTACGATTCTGTATTGAGGTTTAAAGTTGTAAATATAAATCCATTATTAACTGAACGTGACAAAGCTCTATCGGAATCGGCCCAGAATATTATTTGAGCTATTGGCGACAGGTCGGCTGTGATATATCATGCAAACATAATTTAGGTGATATCAAGGGGGACGCCGATTTGAGGCCTAAGATTAACGGGAATCGAGAGAGAGGCAGGCGACATAGCCAGGAGCAGACAGTCGCTCACCCGTGCTGTGCCTGTGCTCCGGCCACGCTTGTCCGTCGCTGTCCACTTCTTTCCACTACACTGCTACTACACACCAGTTGTAAAGTATCATTTTCTTTTTTATATTTTTTTTTTTGTTGTGGCTTACTGATCCAGAAATATCCAATATGCTGCATCGTGAACATTTTTGTCCGCAACTTAAATTTATTGTGTCTGTTTTAATTATTTATTTATTTACTGAACTGTGCATAGTGTAAATAGCTACTATTCTTATTGGTTTTGGAATATACCAGGTTGTGCCGTGTAAAATTAAAAAAAAAAAACTACGAAGAGAAAACAGGCGGAACTGTAATTATCTTTAGATTTCCAAAAAAAAACAAAAATCTTTCGAAAAAGTGGATCTTTCTGTGTGCAAGAAATGATAAATTCGACCACAAAACTGTGAGAATTTGTTCCGAGCAATTCACAGACGATTACTAACAAAGAGATTTGCGTGCTGAGTTAATGGGAGAGGAAAGAAGATAACTGCTGAAACCAGAAGCATTTCTAAATAAAAACTTGCCTAACAGAAAGGAAACTGTTGATTGCGCGAGAAGAGAGAACAATACAGAAGCATAAAAAGGAAACTTGTTGACGAGTTGATTACAACAAAACCAAAACATCTTCGATCAAGCGATAATGAAACAGGATCACAGGAAAAGTATCAAATCTCTGAAACTTGAAGTATTACTGCTAATACTGAAGCAGCTCCATCACTTAATTTTAAACCAGATCTACACTTCCAGAAAGAAATAGAACCTACTTAAATTGCTAATTCTTACTTTGTAAAAAAAGCTTGAGAGAAAATAAAATGAGCTAAAGTTACGAAAGCAAAACGATGTTCTGAAGTCACAGTTACTTGCTCTGAAATTTACCCACAAACGGTGTAAAGTATCAGTCAGGCAAGAATTAAGGAAGATTTTAGGAAACATTTTCACGCCTAAACCAACAGAAAGACTGTTAAATAAAAGCAAATGCAAGTGTGGTGAGAAGACCGAGATATAGCTGCTGCCATTGCATTACATTCTATCTCGCGTAAAGCTTATTCTTATTTAAGGAAGAAAGTTGCCATTCCTCTTCCTGGCCTGTCGACTACAGAAATGGACGAGAAATGTGAAATGCGCTCCAGGAGTCCTCGAAGATGTTTTGACTGTTCTGCATGCAAAGTCACAAACAATTACTCTTTCTAAGCGGCTTCTCGCGGTTCTTTCTCTGGATGAAATGCAAATCGACGGAATATACTGTTATGATCAAACAGCTGATCAGATTTTGGTCTATGCAAAAATGTTAATGTGATAATGGCAAGAGGATTCGTCTCCAAATGGAAGCAACCAATATTTTGTGATTTCGACACTAAGGACACTCGGGATTTAGTTTTTCGTGTTATTAAAAAATTGGAAGAAAGAGAATTTATTGTTGTTGCAGTAGTCATTAATATGGGAAGTAATAACCAAGGCCTGTGTAAAAGTTAAGTGTATCTGTTGGAAATGTTTAGTTTCCGAACCCGTCGGATACAAAAAGAAATGTGTGGGTTTTTGCTGACGTTTCGCATCTTATAAAATTACCGAAATATAACTTTCTTGATTATGGCATGCAGTTGCGTAATGGAACAGTAATACGCAAAGAACGCATAAGCAATATAATAGAAGACAAGGAACTGAAGCTATGGCCCAAGCTATTAGATGTGCATTTAAACGTCAAACGCAGTGCAAGGCAGAAAGTTAATACGCGGTGCAACTTTTTTCACATCACACTGCTATGCGTCTTTTGGTACATTACAAAAGTCAGCCAGAAATCGGGCAATCTTATGAAACAATGGATAAATTCTTTGATGAACTCCAGATTCATCAAAGATTAAAAAAAAAAAAAAAACAGTGGCACAGTGCATTTGGGCTTTTCACTGACGAGCAACTTAGCATTTTACAAGTCATGGAAAGTGAAACAGGAAACATGAGAATATTGCAACACAAATGTCTAGAGCCGTTCCAGAAAGGCATATTACTAACACTCAACTCACTTCGTGAACTGCGTGAATTTTTAAAAGTGAGATGTTCACTGGGAAGTTTCTTTCGCGGTTTAGAAGTGTCGGACATGGAAACCAAAACCATACTGCCGTGGATTTCAAATACAGGCTACGTTTATTGTTGCTAGGATACGAAATGCCTCTGCCAGTTGGTGCGTGTGTTAGTGATGACAGCTTGGCTGACAAGCCATATTTGACAAGCCAAATGTTTATTTCTTTAAACACTTGTCAAGAGCAACGAGTGCAAAATACAACATAGCATCATCCTGTGACGTGTCCTTCCCTGACATGACAACAGAAGAGAATGAAGCACAGCGTTATGTTGCTGGCTACCTAGCTCACAGCACCAGCGACTGAAGTCTCGCCTCTGATCTTCCTGCAAACGAAGGTATGTTGATTTACTGAGATACACTCTTAATTAATTAAATGATTGTCAGTAAATACACTTCTTGTAGCATTTTCTTTCGTGTTTGTTTAGATGGATGGATAAAAAAAAATTAGTCGAGGTGGTCTAACTATTCCGTCGCCGGCCTTTCTAGATACCGTGAAAGTAGCGGAGAAAATGTTTCAGCATCTCCATGGCGAGGAGATAAACACAGAGGAGGGTATCATACAAACATTTTATCAATTTACATTTTAACATTTTATTTAAAAAGGAAAGCATAAAAAACTAGCAATTTAAAAAGGGAGCAGAGAAAGAAGCAGAAATTCACATGTTCTTAAAAGTAAGAATGCATAATCCTTCAGCCTATAAACATTCATAAATATAATCTGTAATGTAGTATATTTGAAATGCATAAGTTTATATATTTGTAAGAATCGTCATTGTTCGCAATTTAATAGTACGCATTGTTCATGTTTTCAAATTATTTTATGTTTTGCAGGGTTTGGAAATTACTGTTAATTACTATTTTGAAAATTGTTGATAGTTTTTCACAAAACGTATTTTATTATTGTTATGATATTTAAGACTGATATTTTAGTGCTACGAGATTGCAAAATCCAATATATAGAAATGTATATTTGTCTATTACTTTTTGATTCGCATTTATTTAATGTGGAGTATTTGCAATTGACCTACGCCGTATTCCAATTGGTTTTCAGTTTGGTAATAAGCGATTTGTAAATTGCGTTTTATAACTTCTAAACGGAACGGTTCGTTTGTAATTTGTTTAATGTTGTGCTGCTATGACAGGGAAGTTATACCACGAAAAATTACAATGCGCGAATAGGTTAGTTAAAAAATCTATGTCGTGCTATGATGTTACAAATTGTGGGAGGTAAAAATAAAAGGAGAACGATTAAAAGTAAGCCATTAAACATTTACACTAATAATGACTGCAAAGGATTCTCACGCATTTAAAAAGAATGTACAAAACTCGGTCGGTATACCAAGGTTGGAAATAAAGGCACATTAAACTTTTTGGCTTAATTGTAATATTATTTTAGTAGTAAATATAACTTAAAATTTAATTATGATAAGTTTTAAAATTACCACACAAATATATTCGACTTACACGTAAAATAAGAAATAATTTCACCCACAGTAGATAACAACCAAAAACAAATATGACAGTGATTAAATGGTAATTTATTACTTGAAAGCTTCGAATCTGTCAAAACGCAAAACGCAAACCACGAGATCCCGTAATCGATTATGCAGAAAACCGGGTCACGTGACCATTTGGTTAGCAAAAAGTGTCAATTTGAACACGGCCTTAGGTTGTGTTCCAATTGACACTTTGGTTTTGAGATTGGTGATTTGCGATTTGTAATTGACGTTTTGTAACTTCCATTCGAAACGATTAGTTTGTCAGTTGTTTTTTACATAGCTACTGCCTGGAGTTTGCCATTTGTAATCTTCGAAGCAGACAAAATCGGGTTACGTGACCATTATGTTACGTTACACATGATCTAAAACACTGTGGTGATAAACGCGAGGGAAAAACACTTGGTGTAATTTAAATTCTAATGATAAAAGAAATGTACATCTTTATAAGATAAATACCAGTAAACATGCAGTTATGTTTTTACATATTAAATTGCCAATTTTCACGAAAATTCCCTGTAGTTTATTTCCTAGAATGTTGGGTACATTTGCTTGTAAAATGGTCCTACGCAGAATACTACCGCGGTAAGGCTGCGGAATGCGGGAGGGAGACCGCTCCCAGCTACGTCACGGGGTGAGGTCGCTTCCCTTTCCACTCGCACCCAGCAAACCGGGCCAACCTCCCCTTTCCACTCGCACCCAGCAAACCGGGCCAACCTCCCCTTTCCGCTTGTACCCAGCAAACCGGGCCAACCTCCCCTTTCCGCTTGTACCCAGCAAACCGGGCCAACCTCCCCTTTCCACTCGTACCCAGCAAACCGGGCCAACCTCCTCATCCCTAACGAAACAACCTTGGGTGATATCCATCTGTTATCCTAAAAAAATATAGCGGGTCATTGTCTTTTTTCTAACGGTAAGCATCCAGTCTCAAAAAAGACATCAAGGCATTAATAGCTAGCTTACATCTTGCCTATTCAAAACAGTTTCCATAAGTTTGTCGGCAAAACGACATCATATTTATATCTTTATTGTGATAAAGAGCCTTGTCTCGAAAACGTTTCTGGGCCGGAATAAATGAGATGATGGCCATCTTAATGAGAAGCCAAAGATGCTGTACAGGAATAGGCTCAGAAACATGTTTAAGATGCTTGCAACTTGTTTACTCTGCGATATCATGCCGACATATTTTCGGTGATATGCATCTGTTGTCAAAAATAATACACTGGGCCTTTATCTGTATCGTAACGGCTAGCAATCTGTCTCAAAAAATACATCACGCCGTTGTCATATGGCTATCTTTTGGCATTCAAACGACAGTTGGCGACAGTACAGGTATCAGGCCGACAATTTTCCGACACTTTGCCGACAGGTTGTGTATGCTGGGTGGCCCCATAGCAACAGGAAGCAGAAATAGAATCACTAGCGAACATCTGTCTCAGCTGCTGTATCTGTCCTCCTTGAACGAAGCCCAACGGTATAAGAACCACAAAAATTAGTTTGTGGGAAAAAATCACTGCAATAGAAATACCCTTACGGGCAAGTTATTGTTCAATTTTTCTTGGTGTTGATGTTTTAAACTCAAATACAAGTTCCATTGTTAGTAATTTAATTTGCAGTTCCCTATTTCTTTTTAGATTGTTTAAGATTTCAATACTGTAATTTATTATCTCCTATATTGTCAGTGTGCTATAGGTTTTTTCAGACTTTTTTGCTGTAGTTAATAGTGTATGATTTATATGTTTTATATTAGGATTTTAATTGTAAGTTATTTATTAGTTTATAAGGAGCCTACAAGTGGCTGAAGATGGACATTTTAACGCCAGACCATCAAAAAGAAGAGTTAATATCAATAAATTAATATTTAATAAAGTTTAAAATAAGAACTGCACATAATTTGCTAGAATGTGCGGATCGTTTGCCATTTTAATGCTCCCAAAATATAAGTTTTTATGATATTTCATAAGTGCTAACTTAAATACAGAAAGGAATTTTGGTAAAATTTCCAAACAAAAAACGGGTTGTTGTATCGAAACATTGTTATTAATCTCTACATTAGTGATATCAGATATCGTTTATTTTTATTAAAATATTTTGTATAACATTAATTTATGGTCTTATTAGTGACTGTCTATATTACTATTAACATTCTCTAAGTATGGAGTGCAATTCTAATAAATGAATGTATTTTAATTTTCAAGTAAGTGTAGTTAAGACTATCAAAAGATGTGTTGTTCTTCAAATAATTAATGACCACATATTTACAGTCTTAATAAATACAATGACTATTCTGGCGAAGTTTCCAAACAATACATTTCGTAATGTACTGAGACACTTTTTTGTACTATAGTAAAGGTGGGTTTACATTCTATGATTTGAAAAAAATATATGCAATATGAATAATGCAGTAACAAGTCACAGTTCTCACAAACGGGACCACTCTTCTGAATTTATTATTCATATGTGGTTTTTGTAATAATTTATAAATGGCGACTTATTTTGTAGGCTGCAATTAAAGAAATAAATATTTTGCTAAAAGTTTCAAACCTCAAAATTTTTATTATGATAAAATATCTTATATAATCCTTATGTTAGAGTGAGTATCTAGAATTGTTTAACGTATTAAATGTATTTGGTAAATTTTTATTGTTTCATTAGTGAACTTTTGCTAAAACAGATATAATTAAAAAATGTGTTTAAATTTACAACAGGTTGTAGGTAAATGATACGTACATAATGTTATGATGACTAACATACAAGTAACATTAGTTGTTGCTCTGATTCTGAGTATTCCTAAACTTACATGTTATGAAAATTACATATTTGACCGCTTTATTGAGAGTAATATTTTTTAATGTTCGGTACTCTATTTCTCGATCAACCAAACAAGTGAAGGAGATAGTGTATTTAAAAAGGAAATCATATGAAGCAGATTACATATTATTGAGTACATTATCATCGAGTCCCTGGTACTCCAAAATAAAGTTTATTTCTAATTCTCACTAACTATATCTTCCTTTCAAAAAATTGTTTTACAAATACCGATAAAAGAAAATGAGAAATATCGATAGTTTCAAGTCTATATTTTGAAAAAAAAAATCATTGGCGAGCTTCCGATATATATACAGCAATATCGAAATTTTGGCTTTCGATAGACAGCCCTAAGCGTCGCCACTTACCACTTTTACCAACATCAGAGTGTTAAAAACCTTCCCGCCAGCACATCTAAATATATTAAAATAAGTATTCAAATATTAAAATAGTTTTTCAGTTTTAAATTACAAATTAAAAATTCATTACTTTGCTGTAATAAGTATGAAATAAACTAAAATTTTATAATGTACAATTTTTCTGCTTACTAGTGATGCGAAACTTCCTGAGGGAGAGAGAGACAAAAAGAGAGAGTGAGAGCGATAAGCTCCGCTCAGCCGACAGTGTCTTCCTCAGTCGAAAAAAAACATAAACCATGTCACGAGGGCCTACGCACGATATTTGCGTTGTTATTTTAAACTGTAACAATGAAATATGTTTCCATCTGGGCTACCTAAATGTTTATATATTCCGATAGGCAACATTTAGTTTACAAACAGCATACTAAAAAACTAGGTTAAAACATAATTTATGTGTGAGCTATTTCTTATTTGCCGTTGCCAACCCCTTCGAGTGCAATGTCTATTGCAGAACCTAGCGCAACTCAATAATTATATTAAAAGTCAAGCAATTTCAAGGCAAATTCAAGAAAATTTATAATTTCCTGTAGAATCTTTCAAAGCGCAACTCGAAATCAATAAAATTTAAGGCCAAATTCAAAATCAATTTTCAACTTGCGTTAACTCTTTATGCGGGGTGCTTTAAAGCGTTATTGCCAAGCTAAATCAACATATTTTTTTTATGAAATTCCAATAATTTTTGTTATTTTTTTTCATAGTTGATTTGGCTTGCAAATTTAGAGTAAATTTGGCCTTTTTTGACCTAAATTTGGTCTCATTCACTCCCGAGAACGACACTGCACAAAGAGTGAACGAAGCATGTTTATTTTAAAGTGCGCTTTATCTAGATTGCAGATTTGGATAAGATTAGCTTAATTTAGAGTAAAATGTGGTAAAATATGCGGTAAATTTGAAGAGATAAATTATGTCTCCAGAAGATCTTGAATAAGTTACTTGAAAGTGAGAAATTTGGTTGAATTTTAGCCTAATTATTGAGTTGTGCTGGGATCTGCAATTCTTTAATTGCAATGGCTGTGTTAGATTCGTATTCAACAATAGGCCACATAATTTATAAATTTGAATGTCAATTCTACCATGTATCGGCATAACTTGTCGGAGGTGTGACAACTGTGTCATCATATACAGGTAAACAATCGTTATCAGATTAATTACGGAAAAAATTGATTTTATAACCACCTATCCAGTAAATTTCAGCATTATCTCAGATAAAGCCAAACAGATATCACAATGGGTAAATTATTTTATTTAGTTTACCACTATGTACAGATTTTATTCGGTATTTATTATCAAAACCAGTAGCCTCTAAATAATTTTGCTCACCTAGGGATCTTAACAAAATATTCCTCATTGTTGAAGTTAATCCAGGATTATCAACAGCTTCAATAATATTACCATGTTTTGAGATTTCTACTCCAGAAAACTGAAATGGAAAAAAAGGTAGAACAAACATCAATATTGTCTCGTTTTTTATATTTTTATATTTTACCTCATCTCCAACCTTATCTCTCTTTAGTAACTGAAATTGCTCAAAAACATAGGCATAATTTAGGAAATAAAATCCATCCCCTTTAAGAATATCAAACTTGATTCAATTATTGTAAAAATTTAAATTTGTACTGGCTTGATCAGTTGCGGGAAAAGTTTACCTCTCGAAGCTCTCAATACTTTTATAACTCATTTATAAGTAAAAAAATATATATGAAAGATTCAAAGGATGTTTCTCGAGTTAAATTACTCATCGAGACATATAGAAACTATTTTAAAAAAAACACCACGAAGTGGAATATGAAAGAAATAAGAAAAAAGAGCTGCCATTAATTGACGAAACACGAAATATTGGTAAAAAAAAAAAAAAGTAGAACGAGTTAGTGAAGAAAATAAAAATTTAATAACAATACTCGTTCATGTTTTAGCAAAAAAATTTAGATTACCCACCTACTCCTGAAGAAACATCATTTGAAAGAGAATTATTCCCAAAATCTCCTAATTTGGAAGAGCAAATGGGAATTGCACCATTGAAAAATTTAGCACCTATACCACGTGTCTCTACAAGTATCTCGGAATAGAAATTGCAAAAAAGAATTAATGTTATTAATGAAAAATATGGTTTATGTGAGACGGAGAAAATTATTACATCGGTTATACAAAAGTAACGATAAATAATAATATATTATTTGTTAAGGACAAAGAATATTTTTTAACACCAGGACTTTGTAATTTGTTAACAGGAAGTTTGAAAGGAACTCTTGAGGGGAAATACACTGCTAATGACTATGAAAATTACACAGAAATTGTTTTATTTGCCAATGCTGTATTCCAAAATTATAAGCCTAATGAGAATAAGAGTAATCCAAGTTCAAGTATTTCTTGGAAGTGGAATAATATAATTAGTACAATTTATAATAGCTATATTTAAAAAAACCATATCCAAACACAAACAAAAGTGAGATTTTTACATTTGATGATTATAAATTTGGAGATGGCATAAAGAATACAATAGTTTGCCGAAAGAATATGTTTGGATGGATGAGGTTAGAAATTAAACTAACAGATTGTTAGCTGTTCATGGTGAAGAAAATGCTGGAAATAAAAATTATTGTAATGAAAAAGTACCCATAATGAATATGCTGAACAATAAATTTTCTGATTTTGTTGTTAATAATCCAAAAGGAATTTGCTATCTAATATGAGTTTTAAATGCAATTCCACATTCATTTTGTAATTCTGAACATCATGGTAAAGGCATTATAAATTGGGCATTAAATAATTTAAATTTGCCCGAAATGCATTTTCCTGGTTATAATTATTGTTTGCCATTTACAAAATTAGATGAAAGATGGAAAAGTAGATAGATAAATAAATAAATTAGATGAAGCATGCAAATATCACGATATTGTCTATAGAGATCACAAAGATTTAGAATATAGGCATGATGTTGATAACATTTTACAAAAAGGAGCTAAAGAAATCATGTTAGATAAAATTACTCCAATTGCTGAAAAAATTGCTTCTGCTGTTGTTGCCTCAACTATGTTTAGAAAGAAAATATTAGACTGGGGCATTAAAATGCTTAATTAATCATATCTTTTTTACTTAATCAATATTTTTTCTATATAAATGAATATAAAAAGCTTAACCTTAGATATACCCATTGCTCAATTAAGAGACTTGGGTATATATAAATTTTTAACTAAAGATCAACTTGAGAGAAAAAATTAAAAATTAAAAGAAGGCAAAGGCTTCTTGCTAATCTTGTCATTGGCAATACTCAAAAAAGATATTAAAAAGAAAAATCTGGAAGTGGATTACATCATGGAGGAATTATTCCCCTCATAGTTGCTGTTTTGAGAGGTATTGGTGTTTTAGCAGGAATAGCTACTACAATTTATAATCCTGTTCAACAAATTAGCAAAAATAAGAAGAATTGGACGATCAAAAAGACACAATTTGGCAATGGAAAATAAAGCAGGAAGTGGTGTAGTTGCAAAATTCCAGAAGAGGAAGAACAAAACAAGTTTGAATATAGACCCACTTCAATATCAATATTGAAAAATATGTAAAACTATTAAATATTAAAAATTTCAGATATTGTTATATGATTGACGAACTACCAAAAAGCATGCTCAAAAATTAATGTGCTGTGGTTATTCTCGACATTTCAATCGATCATGGCACTCATTGGATTTGTTATTTTAAAGAAAATAATGATGTTTACTATTTCGATTCGTTTGAAGGCAATATTCCTAATAATTTAATTATTTTTTTAAAAACAGAAATGTTTATAACAATGATGACACAATTCAGAATTTTAATTCAGTTATTTGTTGACATCTATGTTTAATTGTTTAACACCTTTTTTCGAGAGAATTTAGGTTTAATGATATAATGTCTTTGTTGTTAAATGACGGATATATTTCAGAAACCATTAATAAAACTTTTAAATAAATTTTTGACACTAGCGCTTATGCTTTAAAATCATATGTAAAATCGCAATGCAATTCCAGTGTTTCTTCTTTACAAAGCGAACTATCCAACTGTTTTATTTATACAAGATCTTATATTTCTTTTCTAGGACATAGACTTGTTAATATAGGTGAACTTGTAAATAATAGACACATTAAATAAAAGATATTTCGATATACATATGGCAGATTATGCATTAAATAGGGATGTAGATTCGAAATATAAAACTATTGTTTGTGATTATGCTCTAAAGGAAGATACAAATTTACAATTCAGTTTTTCTATTGCTGAATGTATAAAACGAATAAATAATTTGAAACAGACATTAAAAAAGGATGTAGATTCAAAATATAAGACTATTGTTTCTGATTATTCATTAAAAACCGATGTAGATTCAAAATACAAGTGTTTCTGATTTAAAAACATATGTAGATTCAAAATATAATATCACTGTTGCCACTTTACATGATCAAATTAGTAAAGTTTTTGTTTACATAACAGATTATGTTTTTATTCAAAATCGTAGAATTAATAATATGGCTAGTCCTGTAGATGGAAAGGATGCTGTCACTAAGAGAGATTTCGATAAAGAAATATCTGATAAATTGCAAAATTTGAACTAATCAGTTTTGAATTATTGTGATACACATGTTAACACAAAAGTTGAAGGAAAAAAAAAGCAAAGAAGACTCCGATAAAGAATTAGATGTTGAATTGCAAAATTTAAACTCCAAAGTAGAAACATTTAAGGAAGAAAAAGTCATATGATTTATTTACGTGAAAAGTGGAATAAAAATAATAATGTTATTCACATAGACGATGTGTAAAATTATTTTCTTATTTGATGGATTGTACTGTTTATAAAATAATTTCTGATAATTCACCTGATGATACTCTAACTGTTATTAAGGGAACTAAAAAATATACCATAGTAAATCTTTTAATGTTAACAGAGGTGAGTTTTTAACTTTAAAAATTAAAAAATAATAAATTATCTAATTATTTTTTTGATGGAATGTTGACTACAACAGGGATATTAGTGAAATATTTCTATTAAGTGGAGAACACTTGTTGTTTGAAGTTTAAGAAAGTAACCAAAATAATAATATTAAAACTGGAAATACAAAAAAAAAGGCTGATTAGTAAATAACAATAAATGTTCTATTTGTAATTCTAATAAATCAAAATTTCTAAAAAATATATTTAAAAAATTCCCGAAGTAAGATATGAATTATATAAACCTGCAGGAAAATAATTTCCAAGAAGAAAAATAATTTCATATGGAATCAATTATTTATGGCAAATTGCTCTTGTTGAAATGGAAACTAGCAGTTTGAAAGGCATACCGCATATAAATATTGGATATAAATATATTATGACAATCATCGATGTATTTTCAAAGTTTGCAATTTGCTTTACCAATTAAAGATAAAACTGCCAAGAATCTAGCAATTGCTTTAGAATCTATATTAGTTAAAAAGAAAACCAAATAATTTACAAAGCGACAATGGCTAAGAATATTATAATAAAATATTTAGTGAACTTATGCTAAAATATAACGTCAATCATTATTCTACATTTAGCGAACTGAAAGCCAGTTGTGTGGAAATATTTAATCGTACAATGAAGAATAAAATGTGGTATAAATTTGCTTTAAATGGCAATTACAAGTGGGTAAATATATTAGACGACTTAGTTAAAGAAAACAACAACTCAAAGCACAGTACACTTGGCATGAAACCTATTGAAGTCGGTAAAAAAAATTTAAAAAATTAAAGAAAACGAGATTTTGTAGACATGATTACTAAACCCAAATACAAAGTTGGAGATATTTTACATGTAAGCATGAGTAAACGAATCTTTGAAAAATGTTATACAGATAATTGGACAACATAAATTTTTACCAATTTTTAAGTTTTAAATTTTGATGTGCCAACTTACAAACTGAAAGACGACAAAGGAGAAGAAATAAAGGGAACTTTTTATGAATACGAAATTATGAAAACAAACTATCCAGATGAATACTTGGTTGAAAAAGTTTTAAAAACAAAAGGTTTTAAAATTTATGTAAAATGGTTGGGTTTTGATAATTCCCATAGTTCTTGGATTAATAAAACATATGTTTGGTGAATTTAAATATTTTTGCTTAAGGGCATCTGGCAGACACCCTTTATATTTTACTTAAATACACAACGCGATTAACAACATCGGCTATATCAAAGTATATTTCATCAGGATCAAAACTTATAAATTTGTAATTTAATTGGATCTCTATATATTTTTGCCTTTCTATTTGATAACTAGGATTTCTATCTCTGTGGTTATATTCGTCACACTCAATAGCTAATTTTATATCTGGAAAATATAAATTTATTCTATAATTGTCTTTAGTATACTATTGTTTATGATTTAAATGTTTAAACCATTTTATAATGTGGGAGATATGTTTTGTTTCCTTTTTTCCTTAAAAAAAAGTATATGTATAAATTAAGCTGCTTAGAAATTTGTCTAACCAATAATTTATTGGTTATTCTAGATTTTGTCAATAGGTCCCTTTTTATTGATGTAAACTGTAGCACCATTACTGTATTTTCTTATGTTTGTAAGTAATGCTTTCTCTTCATTACCAGCATCTTCATTTTTCTTTATGATTTTAAAAGCATTTTTATGGTGTTTGCTAACATGGTTTATAATGGCTGCTGTTGAGTTTCTACATTGTAAAATTTCAGCAATATATTTTCCTCTAAACCAAGGCTCATTGTTAATATGAAGTACAACAGTTATCTTTTTAATGTTGAAAATTAAATTACTTAAATCAAATAATGTAGTATTTCCATTGTTATCTTCTAGTTGTAGGTTCTCTAGTTGTTTGTCTAGTGATTCGGCCATCTTGTATATATATATATATATATATATATATATATATATATATATATATATATATATATATATATATTATTTTTAATAAGAAATGAAAAATTGATATAAACCAAATTTGTTAACAAATTTAGTAAAATTTTGTATATTTCAGGAGGTATATCTATACCTCCTGAAACACTATAATAAATAAAACATTCAAAATAAGAGCTAAGTTAAATTTCTTAAAAAATGAAATTTTATTCAATTCTTATTCAATTTGATGAATGTTATTTATATCATCAATCAATTGTTGTTAAGTATAATTATTTCCAACAATATAAAAATAGTTATTGAAACACTCAATGTGAACATTCAATGTTTCTTTCAATCTTTGATATAAATTTATAGAATTTGGAGTATAATCATATCTCAATAATTCTTCGCAATTTGGATGTCTATCTTCTATTCTATACAATTGTCTTTGAACATATTTAAATTGAGTTCTTATGACATAGTAATCATATTCAAAATCGGCATAAAATAATTTCAAAATAACAAAAGTTGGATTTGAATTTTGATTTTGTGTTTGTGGTACATTACTCTGATTTCCTCATTTCTGCGATTTATTACATCTAAGGCTATATGAACCGATTCTCTTAAATTTTCTATATGTTCATATTTAATTTTATTTAAATCTTTTAAATGATTTACTTTTATTTCGTTCATTATTTTTATATGCTCTATTTGACCATTGAATAAATGCCATATAGTTTTTGAATGTTATATTCACTATGTTTTTTAATTGATGGTAAAACTTATTTAGTTACCCATTTAGTAAATTTTTCAGCTAGAGGCATATTTGATCTTAATATTAACTTATACAGAGCCTATTCGTTGATAAATATAGCATTTGGTTTCATGTTTGAAAGCATCCCTATTTAAGGGATGGTTCTAAGTTCAGTAAATTTATTTTTATTATCACTATCAACATTGTAATATAATGTAGGTCTTGGTTTTCTGTATTCCAAAAGCCTAGTTCCTCTAAAACAAGGATTATTTTCCTCATCAATAATCATAAAAACTTGTTTTCCTTTTAAGTAAGTTTGTTATTATTTTTGTCTAGAATTGAGTTTATTTTTTATATGCAAACTATGCGCAAGTGAAATTTGGCGAGTTATAATAAGTCTTTTTATTAATATTCTTTATTATAAAGAAAATTAACAATTGTGCTTTCAATACACCAAATCTTATTTTTCAACATAAAAACAGAGGATTTTTATGAAGACATGAAGTCGATGTTAGATAAATTTGACACAAGTGATTATCCAAAGGACTATATATAAATATATATATAACATGCCACAAATAAACATTTTTTTTGGTAAAATGAAAGATAAATGTAACTGTAATATAATTGAAGAATTTGTTGGTTTAAGAGCAAAAATGTATGCATATAGAGTTGACGATAAAGAAAACAAAGGAGCAAAAGGTGTGAAAAATGTGTAGTCAATAATAGAATTACATTTGAGGACTGTAGGAAATGTGTCTTTGATGAGAAAATTCAATATTGAACAATGAATTTGATAAGTGATAAACACAAAATATATACAATCGAAGTTAATGAAATCGCATTAAGTCACTGTGATGACAAGAGAATTATACTAGAAAATAAAATAGATATACTGCCATGTGGATATCGAAATTTCTAATTTTGTTAAAAATAAGGGGGGACTCGCATTCCCTCCAATATACTTTCTTTCGTAATAATTTTATTAATGAGAGTTGTGATGAAGTTTTCATTAAAACCTATTTCTGAAAGAAAAGTTTTATATTTTATGTACATCTTAAGGGAGTAATGCCGAGTTACTCCCTTCAAATCTTCTAAGAAAAATTTTATTTTTTATGTACCTCTGCAAAGGGAGACTGCTGGTCCCCCTCTCAATTTTCAAAAAAAAGTTCCATATTTTATTAATGAGTGTTGGTATGCATTTTGAATACCAACAGTTTTTTAAAGAAAGGTTTTATATTTAATGTACCTCTTAGGGGCGCCTAGCATACTCCATTTAAATTGTCTAATCAATCTGTTTACTGTTGATATCTCTAATTTCTAGAAAAATGTGATTAAACCAATATTTATTTATTCTATAAAATATTAGGTAGGGGGTTTGTAACTAACATAATCTGTGAATCCAAACATATTTTTTGGTGGAAAACTAGCAATTATATCAGTTTCTATATGATAAGATATGTCATACTTTATGAATATTCCATATACCAAATTACAGTGAACATTTATTATTTTATATGGATTAAAATTAGGCAATTTAGTGCCCACGACAACTTTGTCCTTTCAATAGTAATATTTCTTTCAAAACCAAGATTATCAGATAAGTAATCATCAAATTTATTATCAAACTTAGATTTAAGTGATATTCTACTTTCCATGCTCTCTGTTGTTATTTCAATGTTGTTTGTTGAAAATGGATCGATTGAATTTATACCTTCTTTTAAAGATTGAATATTGTACTGACCTCTGGGAATAGTTATAACTTCATTTTTATCAACAACAGCACTCGTTTTTTCAATTGTCATTATATTATTATTGTCTATATTTGGAGTCAAAAAATCTGTGTGAAAACTAATCAATGTGATAGATTCATCTTTATGAATTATATCATAATAAAGTTTCTTTTGAAGAATATAACTATTATTTCTTAACTTGAATACCTTATTATCCATTTATTACAAAGATTGTGTTATTAAATGCAGAAAGTCGATTGGGGTGTTTTGTGTTCTAATTTCCGAAGGAGATGCTAATAAAAAAAATAATGGCGAACTTTTGCCAGATGATATAAGAGTTATAATTGTAGGCCCGAGCAATTGTGGGAAAACCAATTTGATTATTAATTTTATTTATAAGAATGGTTGCTTAAATTTCAATAAATTGTATGTTTGTTCAAAATGTTTAAATCTACCAAAATATAGCCTGCTACAAAATGACTTTGATATCATATCCAGCAAGTTTAATGAAAACATGGCTATTTTTAAATAACAATGACCAAATGATTGCACTAGATCAATGTGAAAATGAGTATCTAGTTATTTTCGATGATTTAATTTCAGATGATCAAAATGTCATCCACGAATATTTTACTAGAAGGTGGCATAAAAATATTGATGTTTTCTATTTGACACATACTTATTCGAGGGTTCCCAAACAATTAATGAGAGATAATGCAAATTTTCTGTGTATATTTAGACAAGATGACATGAAACTCAAACATGTCTATTGCGATTTTGTTGGTGGTGATATGCCTTGTGAAAAATTTAAAGAGATGTTGGCAAATTGTTGGGGCCAAGACTATGGCTTTTTAACATTAGATTTGAGTAGAAAAATGGACAGTAGTAAGTATCGAAATAAAATAAAATATTTTATTTATTAACTCTCTCTCTCTCTCTCTCTCGTTAATTGTATATGAGAATCCCTTATCTATCCCTGAAGAGGCACTTCATCGTGGTCATATCTTGCATGTTTTTTCCTCTTCATTCTCAAAGAAGCAGGAAGTAGCTTATAATGGAAGTGGCACAGTCTATCAGCCATGCTGTGAACTCACTGTAGCTTGCAGCTCTTTGAGAGTTTAATCAGCTTGTTCCTCGTCCTGTCATGTGGCTCAAGCAGCAGGTTGCTTGGTTTGAAATGTGAAGGTTGGGGGTTCGATCCCTGGTCTGAGCAGATGATTTAATATTGTGGATATGTGGGCCACATATTCGCAATATTAGATTATCACCAAAACCATTCAAAATTTTACCCAAAAACTCGCTCTGCCTCTATTGCATAGATGCTATACAATAGGAACAGAGTACAAAAAATCCCTATCTCCTCATTGTAAAAAGTTGTTAATATGGCACGGTGAGGAGATATTGATTTCTCCACAGGAGTTTTGCCATTTTTAAAAAGGGGCAATTGTGTTTAACTTATATGAAACATTTTTTATAAACTCAGTAAAAGTATATTGCAGAGTCTAGCACAACTCAATATTTAGACTAAAATTCAAGTAATTTCATGTCAAATTAAAGCAAATTTCTAGTTTCCTGTAAAATCTTTCAAAGTGCAACTCAAAATAAATCAAATTTAAGGCCAAAATCAATTTTCAATTGCTTTCACTCTTTGTGCGGGGTTCTTTAAAGCCTTGTTTGCAAGCTAAATCATAATATTTGTGATTTCATTTTACTAATTGATTTGACTTGCATATTTAGAGTAAATTAGGCCTTTTTTGACCTAAATTTGGCCTCATTCACTCCCAGGAAGGACACTGCACTATGAGTGAACAAAGCATATTTAAAAAAAAGCGTTCTTGATTTAGATTGCAGATTTGGATCAAATTAGCTTGATTTTAGAGTAAAATTTGGTAAAATTTGCAGTAAATTTTGAACAGATAAATTATGTCTCCAGAAGATCTTGAAAAAGTTACTTGAAAGTGACAAATTTGCTTGAATTTTAGCCTAATTTTTTAGTTGTGCTGGGATCTGAAATAGGCATCTAATCTGTTGATGTTCTCTCTGTTTTTAATTCGTATTTAATACAAAATAAATATTACAAGTTATAGAAGATACTAAGTCAATGATTAATTTATTCACAACCACAGCACTTTAAAGTTAATCACAGTATTATATAATTGTGGAATACAAGTTATTGAAAAAAATTGGATTTGACTGTCTTGGGGACAGTGCCATTTGTTTTGCATGAATACGTCAAAGTTGACGTGCTTGGGCACCTTGATGTGATTTTTACGTCCCCAGCACCATTGCACTCGATCATATGGGGTTTTACGCTCTTTCCAACCGCATATAATTTCTGTATTTCGACTTGGCTTTTTGACGAGTATAGACCGAAATTGTGTTAAGTTTTTTTAGTTTTTTCATTAAACTCATACAATTTCACCATAATCACGCCACACAAATGTTTTTATGCGCACGATCTATTGATCTTGACGAGAGCTGTCGATTGAAACTTAAACAAGTGTTGTAGCTTCTCCTTGTCAAGAGTTATACTGTGTGGAAATTATGAGATGCGGCAAAATGAACTCAAAATTGATGAGACCCCTCCCCCTCACCCTCTCGCCATGCGTGATGCTTCGTAGTCCTCACTCAATGTAACATATTCTTTGATTATTTGTAAATCTAGTGGTGTAATTGAATTTTGAATGTGGACGATAGAGTCAGAGCTGCAATGCTAAACTCTATCCCTCTATTTTGTTATCGTTGTATGTTCTGGATTGCTTCCCACTATGGTCGCAAATCTAAAGATGTACTCACGTCAAGAACGGGTTGATATGTTACACCTAGGGTGATTTTTTAAAGGAGCGATTCAAAAGGCCGAAGAGACTGTGATAGGACTATAAGTTTTGTTTTCAAAAATGGATTCATACACCTACTTCGAGTCACTAGGAATAAGGAATATGGTATCTACAACTACCACTTAAGAAATTATGCCAGATAAAGATACATATCTCCTTGATTTTTTTCTTGTCACATCCAAGTGTGTGAAGTGTGAAATAAGAATTTCACACAACTCCTCCCATGCCCATCCTTTCAACAGTTTATTAATGTGCGCATCTCTTGTGGAATCCCAATTGATGGAACGTGATTATACTTCTACTATAAACTTATCAGAGTCGAACACTTACATTGCTGAAGTCATTATCATGTGCCAGCAGTAAACTGATGTGTGTGGTCGCGTAGCCTGTGTGGATGGCTATGGGATGATCATGGCTGAGTTATCTCTTAATTTTTCAGTTCAGTCAGTTTCTATCTTGCCACAATTTTTTAATATAATTGTTGCTATATGACTACAGGCCATTCACTGTAAAGTGAGCACTTTTGAAGTCCTAGTTACTTTTTTCTTGCAAGTAATTTATATTCTTCCGCCACTTGTTAATGTAAACACTGCCATGTGAGCAATAAACACAGTGTATACATTTACCATACTCAAAGCCATAAGTCCGAGGCCACAATGTGAACGACCTATAATAAACACAATGCATAGATTACACCACTCTCAAATGTTAACATCTGAAGCTGAAATAAAATGTATTTAATTGTAGTCTATGCCTATTTGGAGAGCTTTAAAAAGTACTCACTTTACAGTGAATATCATCATCTGTAGGGGGTGCTGATACGTGCCACCTTGTGGGGGGGATCAGTGAACTCATCACAGCGAAGAAAATACTAGTTTATGAACGAATGTGTACGCGCCACTCGACATCACTCGGTTTCGCCACTTAGTGGCGGCGAATGGCGGCGAGTGGATGCGGCTTAAGGCCAGAAACACACAGCACCAGAAAACGCACAGGGACAGATCATGTCCCAAAACTGTTTTGATGGGTGTCACAGACCCAGTCCATTTCAGGCAGTTTGTGCAGAGTCATGGACGAACAAAGGAATAAATTGATAATTATTAGTTTGCTATGACACCGAAAAAAGAACTCTATAATAATGTGAATTGGAAAACAATTGTTGGCCAGTTGTAAATTTAAATGAGTTCATTTAAATGTGATATTCGTAGTCAATTATTCATAATTTTCAGGAATGAAAATCACAGCTACCTATGTAATAGTTTTTACATGTTTTTAAATGCATTTAATTAAGAATGGAACTAACAGTCAAAACCTATTCATTTAAGTTAAAATGTTTTCACTGTATTTATAAGAAGCATTTTGTTAAATTTATAGTAAATATATAATAATTATAATTGAATAGTTGTAGTACATCTACGATAGGATTACAGACTAAACTATTTCATATTTAAGCATCTTATTGATTCCACCTGTTTGCACCAGGGAATCGTGTGAATTTGTTCAAATTATTGTATATCTGCTTGCCATTCCCTTTGCGATTAAATTTAATTAATAGGAAATATTTTATATATTATGTTTCCAAATTTAACACACTAGAATATTACATTTAAAAAATTTGTGAAACTTGAATGAAAAATACAAATTATGTAAATTTTTTCACGTAATTGATTTATTTTCTTAATCAGCAAATATGTGCCCAGTTGGATATTTTCACATGAAAAATTAAAGTTTAGAACTTCTTCTATCAATAATTGTTAAGTGTTATATAGGCTACTCATGGTAAAAAGAGCTATTTTGAAGCCGTAGTTACTGTTTCCTTTCAGCCATCTTTTATCCTTTAACCACCTTTGTAAATAAATATTGCCATGTAAGGATTGAACACAGTGTGTATATTCCACTGCACTCGGAAGTTAACACCTAAGGTAAAAAAAAAATTTACTATACCAAATGAGAGGGCTTTCAAAAGTGCTTGTTTTACAGTAAATAGCCTACATACATTTGTATGTTATTATTATGATTTTTAGGAGAAATAAAGAATTGCACAAAATGACGATTAATAGTAATTTTCCAGTGAAAAAGAGCTTTTAAACCGACTAATATTAGTCGTTTACCAGATCTGCATTTAGGGTTAATTTTAAGCTTAACATAGTAAAACTCCATTGTGGCAACCACGATCATTGCAAATTTCACTAGAGTTGTCCAATATTTCAGGCTTTTCCAAAACGTTGGCAATTAACAGTTCAATCAATATCTATATCGGCCATGTCGTCAGGTCGACACAGCCCGGCGAACAGAACGCCGGGCCGGGTCTGTGCCCACGTGTGTTACCAAGTATGCCACAATGGTCCGCTAGAGTGTGTCCGGAGCAAGTCACGGGCTGGGTTCGGCTAGCTGTAGCGAACCCAACGGGTGGTCTGCTGCCCTCGAACGGGCCCGTTCGAGCCTTTCAACGTGCCGGGCCCGGCCCATGCCCGTACGTGCTGCCCAATGTTTCTCCATGTACCATCATACTGGACGGGCCGGACACGGCCCGTGGAGATTGCTGTGTGTTCTCGGCCTTACGGTTTCGCATCAATACCGGAATGCTACCGAAGTTCGAGCCTTTCAGCGTGCCGGGCCCGGCCCATGCCCGCACGTGCTGCCCAATGCCTCTCCATGTACCATCATACTGGACGGGCCGGACACGGCCCGTGGAGATTGCCGTGTGTTCTCGGCCTTACGGTTTCGCATCAATACCGGAATGCTACCGAAGTTCGGACTCCTTTCAACGTGCCGGGCCCGGCCCATGCCCGCACGTGCTGCCCAATGCCTCTCCATGTACCATCATACTGGACGGGCCGGACACGGCCCGTGGAGATTGCTATGTGTTCCCGGCCTTACGGTTTCGCATAAATACCGGAATGCTACCGAAGTTTTTCCGAGCCCGGCCGAAGTCCGCCCGCATCCCTAGACCCGGCATGATAGCAAGTACATATCTGTTTATGGCGGTGCAAAATATGAAATCAACTAACAAAATTGTGTGTAACATTAGATAAATGTATTTTAATTGGCGTAAGGATGATGACAAGAATACTTGGGAGAGCATTGGAGACTTGTGTCAGTGTTATTAGTCTAAAAAAATGTGTCAGTGAAGCAGCTAACACGCAGTTCGTTAGGAATTTTAGAACTTCGTAGTATGATGAGTATTAGCGACTGTGTAGCAGCTGTTATCTAGAGAGTTTATTTTTTTCCTCCATGCTTGCTGTTCAGCATTAAACTCGATGCAGATTTCAGTGCATGAGGACCTCTTGCACCCCGCTAACTCCTTTGTCAACGTGCTTGTGAGCTAGTTTCCTGCACAGGCTCACAAGCCCCGCAGCTGAAGCATGTCATAGCACATGCACGGTCACTAAAAACCTTGAACCAGTTATATTTTTGTTATGCCCTTGGAAAATGAACTAGATTCTGAGAAGTTTCGTGACATACCACTGTCCTTTGGTTGTGGTGCGTGCTGGGATATATCAGGTATTGTGTTCAGGTGGCATTTGCTAAGCGTAACTTGTGCATGGGCGACAAACTGTCCGTGTAACTTGGTGCAAAAATTACAATGGTATGAAAATCGAAAATAAAAAGTTTTTTTTTTTTAAGTCAGTGTTTTCTGTATCAATGATAAGTAAAAATTACAAGAATAAAAGAGTACAGCATTTTTAAGTTAAGACGACTGGACGTTTCGGCGCGAAATCGTTGATATACTTGATATAAGGCGCCATAAATACGGGAAAATTTGTAGAGACATTTATCGTTTATAATTAAGTGGCCGAAATTTTCGTTCCAGATATATATTTTTTTATAAGGTGCGTCCGTTTTTTGAGATATTACGCGATATACAATTTGATTAAGAGTGAATTGTATATGGCAGTTTGTTGAGTCGTGAAGTAGCAGACCTTTTATATCCACAACGATCTATATACCAACATGTTACTCTGAATGTGCAGCTATATTTAATTAATAATATTGACCTTGTAAGGTTGGCAAAACTAGGTAATTTTCAAATGATAACAATCTGTTTTACTATAGCAATTATTAGAAGTTTTTATTGATAAAACTCCTAGCAGAAACGCCTTTTTAACCCAGTGAACTCCAAATCATTTTCCCACCATTTGCTCATGGCGCTTTGCCTATTTTCGGACTCATGAGCCGCCATTAATAATAATGATTGTATCTGATTTAAGATTTTAGAAATGTAATTTACGAAAAGGTATGAAATTATAGCTAAATTATGTTATTAAATTTCATATGATGTTCCTCAAACTTTAAATACAAATTTGAGAACTTGTATTATATGAATGAGAGCTGGCTCCAGCTCTCGGACAGAAGCGTGGCGATGAATTGCGGCAGTCCGGCCCCTTAATGTCCTCGTCTGCTTCTTGGCAGCGGGAATGTGATTGGTTGTAGAATCTTCGCTGTGTTAGGAATTTAAATGAAGGAAAATAGGCAGCAACAAAGAAATTTTGGGTTAAGGAGCTGCCGTGTCTTCTTACTTGCCGTTTCACGTGTTGTCTGCTTATTGTTCGTTATTGAAATAAGACAGATATGGTAGTGTATCTCCTCATAGTACACCTGACTGCCTGACTTTAACTTCCGTGCGTGTTCTGAATTGTGTGTAACACCCCTTGCATTCAATGTTTGCTGGTCATGACCCTGAACTAGTTCGTTTTCTGAGCGTGCTTCCTCGGAGGTGCGCGGCTGACGCAAGTAACTTTGCGGGCGCGAAGGCGGCAGCCTGCATCATGCCTAGCTTACCTAGCGTGGATTGATATTCTTTAAGCACCGCGAACGTTTAAAATGGTTGACAATGCAACAAAATTTATTACTTCGAAATTTGAAAATATTTTGGTCTCCGCATGTTACAGAATTTGTTGATGTGAATACATTATATAATTATTTATGTTTCGAGAATTTATACATAGGAATTATTTATGTGTTGCCGAAAAAAACATTAATAGACACTTCATATGAATAACATCGACAAATAGACAATATATAGACTACCAACTGCTCAAAAATACTTAATTTAGATGAAGAACAAAACTTAGTATTTTACTTCGTATTTCTTATGCTATGTATCGCTAAGTATAGGAATGGCATGGGTTTTTGTAATAAAATGTAGATTTTATTATTTCCTATCTTATTTACTTGTGAAGAATTTCTGTCAATATACAATTTTCCCATTTTCTACGTTTTATTACTTGGGAATAAGGAGTCACAAGGCTTACTTATTCCAAACTGCAATTATTTTTTTAACACTAACAATTATGGACATGCATTTCTGTGTTATTTGTATATTATGTTAACAAAGAAAAACATACTCTCATACGGTATGTACAGCATGATAGTGCAAGGATGTGCAAACAATTTTGTTAACTCTTTATCGTTTTACAAGAGGTGACATATACTTAGCACAATTATGATTACTGAAATGAATAGTTTACATTATCTCCTTCTTCATACAGCCAAAAAGTGTGCCAATATAAATAGTGTTTTACCCAACATCTGTACTAGTTCCCTGACTTGCATTGTTTAATTTATTTTTGCAAACTTCATACAAGACATAATTTTTTTATGGGTAAAATATATTTATCATTTAAAAATTTACATTCATTACTTTTAATAACTTGATCGTTTGAGATTTACCGAGCTTTTATTGAATAAAATAGATAATATATATCTATATAAAAATGTGATTGTTTAGTTCAACTTATAGTTTTACAAACAATGTAATTGTAACATTTTCTATGCTATATATAAATTAAATAACTTTCCCTTACTTACTTGAGGGCAATTCGTATAATTTGTCCTTACTACTGCAAAATGCGTTTGTGTATAAATTAATCTTCAGCTATCATTCGTTTGTTCGTGTTCATAATCGTGATCATGATCGTGTTCGCGTTTGGCCCGGCTGGGGTGTCAGTATCTAATTATGTGTGTTAATTAATTGGTTCGCCATTACCTTGTAAGTTTATCGCACGCTGTCCACTTCAGAGCTTCGCTGATATGTGCGTGTGACGTCAATATGGCATGCCTATTCTGGAGCTCGTCATCCAGGTGCCCTGATATAGTGGTGTAAGGTCATTGTCTTCTTGATCTTCTCTCGTCTAGTTACTCGACCTGTAACACTTTGGGTGTGGATTAACACTCGGACATAACGCTGTAAAATAGCTCACTATATATTACATTTAATAATAACCTAATATTTAATTTAATTTTACTTTAAATAGACTTAATGCTAAAGACATCATGCTAAGTTTAAGTATGGGTGGCGTATATGTGAGAATGAATATAATTGTTGCCATAATTGCCTTATCTTTCATCCTTTTGGGTTGTCTATATTATATTAACATTTTCGTTATTAAGAGATGTTAATAGACTTCTAACATTTAAATCCCTATTCCTACTTGGTTAAGCGGGAATCTGAAACATTTTCAAATGTGGTACCTTTTGTAAGGAGTGTTGTCTTGTAGCGTATAACGTTAGTTGATTTTATTTGTTCTCTGAGCACAATATATTATATTTCTTGTTATAACTTCGTAAAAATACTGATGTATAGAATTTACTCAACGACTGCTGCCTCGCAATTAAATGTATTACTGCTTTATAGTAATAAATCTTGTATGTTTTCAATTTTTTTAAATTTGTAATACAGTATCATTGTGTACAATGGATCTCTCATTGGAGAGCATGGTTAGAAAACAAGGAAGCGTGGCTGAAACACACCGTGTTGGCAGTTGTCGCAGCCCGCTCGCCTTGCACAACACAGCCTAGCAACTTTTCTTAATAAGGGGGGGGGGGGGGGGTTGTTGTTGAATGTGTCGTCGCAGTGCAGAGATGAAGTCGTAGCGTCTTTCACGTCCTCGGGTGTCTTAATACACTTCGGCGCACGTAATTTGCTGCTTGAAATTTTTACAGTCTTACACTGTACAAAACTGACTTAATTTTCCCATAGCAGTACTTAACATTTTACGTTAATGGTAGCATTTCTCTACGTTTTCTTATATTATTACACTTAAATTCTGCCTAAACTTGTATTTAACCTGTTTACGGATTAATTTGAAATTATATCATCTTTATACCCTTTTATTCAATGCTAATAGTTTGTGTGTCGCATAAATTATTTTTCTTTAGTTTACGAACTTGTTATTGCTCTCTAGGCAGATTCGTAATTCATTGGAGACTGTATTTAATTAGGACTGTATATTTTGTATATTTCTGTAAGAATAGTCTACTTTATGCAAATCCCTGCAAAATATTCTTACTGAACGAACTACAAAAGTTGCGTTGTTAGTTTCCATACATTTAAATGGCTAACTTCGATACTTCATTAAAGGAAGTTGCAGTGTATCAGATTTACATCTATGTATATATAATATTTATACTTAAATATTAATACTAGTCTTTTCAATTTTTATATTGGTCTTAGACTTATGCATATAGCTAACATTTACCTTATTCAACTAACTTAGTACTTATATTTTATTTGGCCTGTACTTCAAATTTCTTAAAGATTTAAATATCCCTTATTTACTACTACTACTTAGTATTATAACAAAGTAACTATATGATATAAGCCCTTTTTTGGTGGTTTTTTTCTCTTTGGTGACCCTGTCTCGAAGTATTACTTTTTGGGATATTATCGCGGCATTTTCTAGTCGCCACGAACCGCATCTACACTGCTCGTGTGCCATATTGTGATTTCTTTTCCCTGTATTTTTTTTTCATTTTCTCCGCTTGTTGAATATCCTTCCTTCCATACGCCCTGGAACTGCTGATTTACACCACTTATTTCCTCGCACTCGAAACTGCTTCGCTTAGCAAGGATGTTGCTGTAGCAGCTCATGTAATACCGTCCTCACCTGTCCGCTCCTGAAGGTCGCCTAATGTGTTTTAACTATGTTGCAGGAATAACCAATCTTAATTACTACTAAAACCTCTTTTCATTACCTATACGCAGTAATTTACTCTCGCGTGGGAGGGAGGGGTATCCAATTCTAATTGGAGGAGGTGGCTTCTACTTATCCCTCGCAAAAGTTTTCTTTATTTTTTCACGCTTAAAATTTATTGACTTTCATTGCAACAACTGAAATATTGGAAAGCTAATAAAGTTTTTGGTGGAGCCTCCACCAATGTTGCGCTTTGCCTTAGGGGCTTACCGAATCTATCTGTTTCTGGGTGGCGAGCTAGAAGGTAATTAATGAGCACTCAAATGGGAAGTGTAGCTTAGAATTAAAGGCGACGTTGTGTCAAATATCTTTATATAAAACCACATTCAAATACAAGTGCCACAACTCATACAATCCTTGCTTTATGTTTAAAAGTGGGGGAGTTGATTTATGTAATTTACTTTATCTTTATCAGCCACGAAACCAATGTCTACTGAAGTCTCTGCAGTAAGTCACTGGAGCAATATCACCTTATTAATGACGCCGAAGGCTGACGCAGAAGGAACGCCCTCTTGCGGTCCATAGCCAGGTGGCAGCTGTCTGGCGGCAGGTCAGCGACAGGCCCCGCTTCAGTCCTCCGCGCGCGCTAAATACTCGCAGCGTCGGATTGTTACGAATATCTTGTTTTACTAATAATTCGCTACTCGTGTCCTTGTCCCGATTACCGTCGTGGTTGAGGTGGTTTCTAGCCAAGCGCAGGAAACAGATCACAGCAATATGATTACATTTTCCGTTTCAAGAACCCAGATCATTTGCTACATAAATGAACATTTATAAATGAAAGAGAATGAAACTGATCTGCTACTACTTATTGAACACAATTTACGTTTTCTAAATTCCTAAAAGTAAATTAGGGAATGTCTAAAATTATCAACTAACATGAATATTTCTTTACAATAATTAGAATTTTTGCTCCAAAATAATTGTAATTTGTAAGTAATTAAATTTATGCATCAGCAACTCTTACAAATACGAATATATAATTATTGAAAGAAGTATTATACCAAAATACGTATATAAACTGATTTGAAAATTTATGATGTTGAACGAATCATCAGTTACAAAAATTACTAAATCTGTTGGAAAAATATTCGTTTTGTTAAATCTTTTCAAAATATTTTTTGTTTTAAAAGATATACTATTGGATAATTAAAAAATATACAAATTAAAAATTTTCAATATTTCAGGTATTTGTTTAAATATGAGATTATTTATTTCTCTACTAACTATAATACAAGCATTAATATAGTTTAGGTTTTATACCATATCATAAAATGCTATTTTATATATATTAAAGGCTATCGAAATTATAAACTATTTTGTATTATTATATTTTATTATTAATTGTATAATTGTACACTAAAGTATATGTTATATAGTTATATTAAGTTCATTTATTATATATCGTCGGTGTTAAGATAAACGAATGTAACCCTCAAAGTTCCCGAATATGAGGTATTATACCCATTAAAAACACTGTGATCCGTTTCATGAGTAGGCAAATTGCTGTAACACTAAAACTATTTGTATCGTAGATATACAGTAATGTTGTGTGAAGTAACCCTCAAAGTTCCATGAGGTATTATACCCATTGAAAACACTGCGATCCGTTTCATGAGTAGGCAAATTGCTGTAACACTAAAACTATTTGTATCGTAGATATACAGTAATGTTGTGTGAAGTAACCCTCAAAGTTCCATGAGGTATTATACCCATTGAAAACACTGCGATCCGTTTCATGAGTAGGCAAATTGCTGTAACCCTAAAACTATTTGTATCGTAGATATACAGTAATGTTGTGTGAAGTAAAAAATCATATTCCAGTGAGGTAAAACGTTGTATGCCACATGAATGTGAGTTACACCTTTTTACGACAGAGAGATATTTCACACGAATAATTGCAGTGATGTTTACAACCTTGATCTTTATGGGTTAAAACATTTTACTGCCTGGGATTTCACTACACTGGTGTTCAGAGTGAGGGTTGTTCCAATTACAAGTGTGAAGTGCCCTAATACTGAATACATTCGTAATATTGAATACTAGGTTAGAAAATCAGTATACTGTTGCCATCTGTTTGTAGTGGTGGGAACTCTTCGAAGCGGTTCCTCATAGTCTGCGTAGAGAGTAGTCGTCATCCAGACACAGATCGGAAATGTTTTGTGCGTAGTTCTGTGTTTGTCGCGTAAGAAGGTTTTTTCTTGAGTGCAAGTGCAGGGATTGTAGTGGTGACAAGGTAGGTGATATGTGCATTATATTTTTGCAAGTGATAGTTCAAACCATGAACTTACTCTACGAAAAATTGCAATATCTCAAATGTAATGGAAGTTTGGCTAACAGCAAGAAAAGAAAATGGATTCAATGTGCGTAATATGGAATACTAGAAATTTCTAGATGTTGAATATTCCATATTACGAACACAGAATTTATATTTAATATAATGTTGGGTTAGGGATATTTGCTGAGGAAAGGAAAGTTATGCAGGTTTTTTTATAATATTTTCCATTAAATGAGTAAGGTTTTTGAAGACTTGCCTTTCAATTTTTAATTAATAAATTCATAACAAGTCATTTAAACAGTATTGTATTTTTATCTCGTACATTTGACTAGCCAACACATTTAGTAAAGATATGTTTTGTATTTTCGAGTAAGCATACTAACTTATGTGTGTTTAAAGCCGCGGTCAGAGAGTTCTCTTAACAAGTTCATTATTTTGTTGTTCCACTACAAAAAAAAAACAGCATGCATATTTCAGTTTCGTAAGTAACCATATTCTAACCGCAACTGTATAATTAAAATCGCTATTCGACCTAATTTTGTTATTGTCTATTGTATGCTTACAATCCCACCCCCTTATTTATGACACAACAGCCAATGCGCGTGCAGCACTGAATATTTCCTCAACCTGTTTACTTTAAACGAGTATGTACTGCGATCGGAACACGTTAGGAGCACCTGCTTAGATAAAGTTTGTTCGCGTGGTATGCTTTTTCTACCATCTGAGAGCAAGTGTTATTTTTCACTAGCCGAAAAGTAGTAAAAACAGCGGTTACTCTCGGCAGGACAACACGAACGACTAACAACAGTAAATTAACGTCAAAAATATATAAACGAAATTTTATTTTAAAAATGTTAATAATCATTATTGTCTCTGTGTAATTTAAGTAATTATATTAAACAATTTTGACCAGTCAAGATAACTTAATTTCGAGGATAAATTTGTCTTAGTTATTTTTATTTATCTCTGCACTTCTTACAGGATACCGAAACATATTCTTCACAAATCTGCGTAAAATCCAATTACTATTTGCAATCGTCACTCTCAAGACACTTCTAAATTTGTAATTTGATTTTGGCGGCCATTTTATTCCACCTTGCTCGTTTTTATATTTCTGCTGTACCTCGGCGAGCAAGAGCAGAACTAGCTGCTTTTTATAGCGCAAATGGCAATTGCTACAACCAATTGAACAGCAGACAAAAAAGTGCTTCCGGTAACAAGCAGAAATAGCAATAAACTAGCAGAATAGCAAACCACGTGAACACAACTATAGTTAAACGTGTTAAAAGTGAAGTATTTCTGTGTGCAGCGTGGCCGCGGCCTTAAACAACGAACTATGTCGGGGGTTTATCAAGAAAGAAGTTGAGCACTACAATCACTCTCTAAGTTTCAGTCGAAAGAAATGTTTAACTTAAAAAATTAATAAATAGCTATTAAATACAAAGAAAATAATCTCGTAAAAACGCCTAAATTTCAGCTTGTTTGACAACTCAAGAAATGCCATATTACCAACATACTCTTCTATTTTATTCCACTACCTCGATAGCAGTCTACGTTAAAATAAAATCTGTTTACACCCCTGAACAATGGTTTGTGGTGTATAAAATATGACTATAGTGGCTGCTGTTTTGAAATATGCTACTGTAGTTGTGTAGCACTACATTCATATTTTGATTTACAGATGTCGCCGATACCTGGAAGTCGTTGGGATGGTGCCAACCTGAATGCTGCTATATTGGCCGTTCAGTCTAAGGAAATAGGATTTATTAAGGTACAGGCTACTTACCAAGTTCGCGGACGATCATTGTTTCGCTTAGTTAAGATTCTGAAGGACGACCCAAGACTTACTGTTGACGATGTCGTCTCCATTTCATTAGGTCGTAAGCCCATAGTTCATCCTACTTTAGAATCACAGCTGGCCAACCATTGTTTGGAAATGTAGAAGTGGTGTTTCGGTCTCTCAGCAGGCGATGTCAGGAGATTAGCTTACCAACTAGCCGCTGCTAACATCCCCAGTCCTTTCAATAATGATGACAAAAGTGCTGGCAGAAAATGGTTCTAACATTTCCTGGTACGCAATCCACAGCTGTCTCTTCGAATGCATCAAGGCACATCACTGAACCATGTTATATGTTTTCGTCGAGAAAATGTTGAGGATTTCTTCAAAATTCTCGAAAGTGAGTATGATAAGCATACCCAGCAAATCGTACTTTCAACTGCGACGAGACAGGTTTGACTGCTGTACAGTCAAAGCAGATAAAAGTAGTGTCGAAAAAAGGGAAGAAACAAATTGGTTCACTCACGTCTGCTGAAAGGGGAAGTCTTATTACAGTTGTAATATGCATGAGTGACGGTGGAACAATAATTCCAACATTAGTTATATGTCCACTCAAAAATATGAAAAAGGAACTGATGGACGGTGCCTCTCCAGGGTCGATTTTTGACTGTCATAAATCAGGCTGGATCCAGATGGATATGTTTACGAAGTGGTTTAGGCATTTCGTTTCCATAACAAAACCAAGTGCCGACGACCCTGTTCTTTTAGTGCTTGATGGTCACTATTCTCATTCTCGGAATATACATATATATATATATATATATATATATATATATATATATATATATCATAGAATATGCTCGTGAGAACCATGTTGTTATTGTTTGTTTGCCCCGGCACAGTTCTCATAAATTGCGGCCTCTTGATTTGTCATTCATGCATTCCTTGAAAACATCCTATAATTCATAAATTCGAAAGTGGTTAGCTAATCACAATAACCCAATAAGACCAGTTACACAGTACCAAGTTTCAGAACTATTTGGCAAAGCCTATGCAAGGGCTGCTACAATTGAGATAGCAAGGAATGGATTCCGATTATCCGGTATCTACCCATTAGACAAAGACAAATTCCGTGATTATGAAGTCCTAAACGAAGACACTGACATTGTTACACAAAAAACGAACAGAGCAGATGATGCGAATTCTAAATAATGTGATGTGGGTGTGGAAGACTTATATTCCGTACCACCATTAAATATCACTGCTACAAGCAATCGTGGACCAAAACGAGGATCAGTCATGGTTCTAACAAGCACTCCAAACAAAAATGAGCTAGAAGCCAAGAGGAAATCTGTGAAATGTGTATTGTCACCAGCTTTGAATTCACTTCCATTTAGTAACAATCGTAAGAAACAAAGGAATATTAACCAATCCCTAGTGCAGAGTGAAAATTCTTCTTCACAACTCGATGATAACCTGGCATAAATTAACAGAAGTGATCAAAATACTGAGAATGAATACGCATCAGAAGACGATGATGCACAGTGCATCTAATCCAGCCAGTTGTGGTCTCGGAGCAGCACGGAATGGATCCAGTGCCAGAAGTGTAAAAATTGGGCTCACAACAACTGCGCAGGAAACCCTAAAAAACGATTCTTGTGCTCAATTGCCAATGTAAATAATCTTTTCTCTCAAATTGTAATAGGGACAACTGTTTTAGTTGCTGCGATATATAAACTATGAGAAGAATCTGCATTTTTAACATAACACTTCAGTTTAGTTGTGTATTACAGGAAAGATAATGATGACATTTATTGGTCTTATAGTAATGTAGTATTATTTTGTAAGCTGTGGTAAATGTTTTACAAGCATACCTGGTATCACTTACATTCAGTTCAGTAAAATAAAAAGTAAAGTGCTATTCTGTTCCACATAAAAAAGGTTGTTATTATTATGGTAAGGAGACACAAATCTCTAAAACAGGTGGATCTAGTTCGGTGATGTTGCATGCACTAGGGTTAGTTCAAGCATAAAAAAGGGGCCGAATTAATATTCAGTACAGCAAAATAAAATTTCTAAAATAATATGTTCAATAATTTTGCTTATAACAAAATACACACATAAGACACTTTGTATGTAGTGAAATGATTTTCCACTATGGTTTATGGACTCAGGTTATGAAATACCCTTAAACAAAAGAAATGGAAGCTTTACTTCGGAAGGACAACAACATTTATTAAAATTCTCTTATTATTTTTTTGAGTTGTTAATAAGGTTTCCAAATATCAGGCATTCTTAATATCTTACATATAATATCAATATGTTAATAAATCTCATATAGGTATAATTTAACACTTCTATAATATAGTTAAGTTTTATATTAAACTCTCTTTAATATCGGGACCCCGAGCAAACATTGCAAATAAAATACTTCCCTATTTAACAAGACCAAACTTACATACGGCCATCTTGCCGAGCAAAGGTTGTGTCAAGGACACAAGTCGTTATGCAAAAAGAAATTATTTTCAAATTTCATTCTGAACTTTCTTGGCATGGCCAAAGAATTTGAACAAATTACATGAATTTAACAAAGTCCATGTTGAAAAGGGCGGCAAAGGGAAGCAGAGTCCAAAAGGATGTTTCAAGTTTCAGGTCTTGGTGTTAGTACACATTTTACATGCTAAGAAGAATAATATGAATGGCCTGTTTGAATAATTCAGGCTTCGCTCGCAGCCGGGACGATGCGTGGATGGCCGAAAATTACATCAGAAGGAGGATGCCACACCTATTTGTGAAACTGCTAAACCGAAGCACTCAAGGCTTCATGTCTAGGGCGGTAGTCGGCGAACGCTGCGGGAACAGTTATTACACAAAATAAGTATTTCCGCAACAACAAAGTGGAAGAAACATTGGCGGGAACAATTAGCAACAACTTAAACTTACATTTCGCGGTCAAAAGTAATATCTACCACATAATACTGGAACTCAAGTGTGAAGAGAAAAATATTCAAGATAGCCTACATAATTATCAAGTCGTGAAGATAGGAAGTGGGGCAGTCAGAAATCGTCATGGCCAAGAATCAATTCAGGAAGTAGCACAATCGATATATAGCATTATAAAATAATTTACTAACATGTGACATTTTATTACACTTAACATTCGTGAAAAGGAAAACTTTGTTAAAACGGCTGGTTACACACAAGAAATAATTACATATCTCTCATTACACAGCATTTCGAAATTGTATACTTACATAAAATTAACTTTCAAAGATAGTGACAAGTTGGTTGGCGACAAAATTATTACACTGAATAAGAAAATGCTCACTACTTAACAGTTAGTTTACCAAAACGAGAAGAATTTAACAGAGTGCCAACGGACATAAAAAATTAATCATACCTGATTTAATTATACCACTAAACATAGTCACACATAACAGAATTGACAACTTTGTTGGATTCGTTTTTTGAACAGTTTAAAATTTAAAAATTTCTCAAATGAATTCATTAATTCATTAGAACTTACAGGAAATTAATAAAACGTTAAATCTTACCGAATGACGCATATATATATATATATATATATATATATATATATATATATATATATATATATATATATATATGAGATTTTACAGCATCTGTAGCTCGATACAAGTACAAGAAATTAACTGAACATGTACTCAAAGTGGTTAAGTACACACAAATGACAAAGTTACAAATGAAAAATAGTTTCTGAAACTGAATACCGAAGTTTTGTTACATGTGGAAAATTGATATTATTCCAGAAGGGATACACAATCAAACAACTGAGAAGAAACAAAAGGCCATGGGATTGAGGGGCTCCGCCGAAAAACCGACACACACGCACACATACACACACACATACACACATAAATACACACTAAAAAGAACGGTTCACCTACCCCTCCATTGATGGCGCCAAAGGCCAAAATAGAAGGGAAACCGACTCGCAACACTAGCAAATGACCAAATCTTAAACTAAGTTTTGCAAAACGATTAAAACAAGTTAGTTATCAAGGATAGTAATAGTAATACAAAAATCCATAAATACAAAGGCTAAAACACATTTAAAATTCAAATAGTAAATTCGCCCAACTTAAAGACTACAAAAGCAAAATTTAATCTTAGTGTGCTTTAAGATTCTTAGTAACACATTTTAAGTGATCAAAATACACAAAATTAGAGGTGACGTATTTAAGACGGCACAGTTCCATATCAAGCACTCAATTTTATATAGGGCATACTATGTATTCCATATTATGAACAGCATGTAACTAATTTGGAATACTGGTAAACCTATAGAAAAGCCATAATTACGTTTACTTCCACTTCATATAAATGATTGAAAAAATTATACACTTCTTGAGATATATTATTAAATAGTGTCTGTTATCCAGAAACTGATAACATTATCAATTACAAGGTAATTGGGGAAAACATAAAAAGTATTCCATATATCTGTAGCAGTAGGTAATACAAGTGTCGGTAACCCTAAGTGTACAGCTAGCGACGAAGTAATATTGACATTGCAATTAGAGAATGGTGTCGTGGAATATATATACTCCGCAATTATCCCAACTTTAGTAATCGGAGGGAAATTTTATATATCAATATAGCTGATGGTAATGATGTCATACTGAGAACGGAATCAGTGTCATCCGATGATGATGAATTATTTTCTACCTCTGATAAATTGCAACAGATCATTTTGGGTATTGTAGAATATATTACTATGAAAACAAATTATTGTACAAATGTGCAGAAAAAGTGTCACTATTAAACCTAATGAAAAATGTATGCAAGATATGGTAAAAGTAAGTGAAGAAGGTGTGGTAATAACTTAGAAAGAAATTTTTTGTGATAGAGGGAAAGGAAATGCAAAATGACTCCAAAGTCACTTTTGCAAAAATGTAAAAAGTGTAGGGACGAATCGTACAAAGTAAAAAAAAAAAAGCCTGCCAAAAATGCCAAACCTGATCCAAATGCTCATGGTATATACCAAAAGAAATGGCCTGCAAATTTTGGAAGTGAAAGGTAGCATCACTTCGACATATACAGAGCAGTAGAAAATTAAGATACAAAGTCGTTCTTGCTATCCGGAAAATAGAAGATGAAAAGAAACAAGTGTACACAAAGCAACAACAAAATAGACAGTGCAGAACTTTGACGTATTACCTACGAAAGGACGAAACTAAAATTAAAGTCTGTCAACAGTTTAATTCGAAAACTCTTGTCATCAATCAGCGAATGCTTCATTACACATTTGACAACAAAATCGAACTACATACCCCAAAGCCAGATACAAGGGGCAGATAATCGCCTCCAAATTATACACCGCAAGTGAGAAAAGAAGAAGTAGACAACTTCCTTAAATCTCTTCCAGCAATGCCATCCCGCTATTGTCGTCATAGTACCAACAAATTGTATCGTCCTATGGAATTCAAGAATATCAGTAATGTTTACAGATTTTATTGTGAGTATGCCTAGAAAAACAACTTTGTCCCTGTTAAAGAAGTATTGTTCACGAATTTTTGGCGCACAAAACACAACATAGGCATTCAGTGTCCGAAAAAATATAGATGTGTAATATGCGAGAAACATAATCTGGACAAAATTATCAGTGGCACAGTTTTCGCTAAATATTTGAGCGATAAGGAATTTGCAAGAATACCATTTGAATGCGATTAAACACGTGCCAGGGAAGATGATTTTTTTTGTGTGTCGTTTGATTTGTTGAAGGTATTAACACACCTCAAGCACAAGGAAACATGATTTTGTATTATAGTTGGAAGTATGCCATGTATAACCTTACTTTCTATGAAAGCTCAGCTAGAGAATATTTCTGCTATTTATGGAGAGATGGTAAAATGGGAGCAAATGAAGAGTATTTAGGTACTGTAGATACTTAAGGACATGTTAACGAAGTAGCCCTATACTGCAATAGCTGCCATGGACAAAACAAAAATAGGCAGATGTTGGCTATGGTGTTCTGCTTTTTGAAAGATTCAAGAAACGTTGTGTCAGTGAGCATTAGCTACCTTATTACAGGACATACATTCATACACGTTTACTCTATACACGGAAGCAATGAATATTTCACAAAGAAGAAAACCATCTGGGCTCCATCAGAATGTCCTACAATAGTACGAAATAGTATAATTATGCCGGGACCCTACAATGTAATTGTACTCGCAGCACATTCAGAGAGAGCTTCAAAAAACCATTTTACCAGATTCCAAAACTAGAAGCGAGGAGGGAAGCAGAGTAATGATTTGAGAAGAACCACAGGTTAGGTTGTATAAAGGCAACAAAATTGTCGATTTTTTTCTTCTTTTGATGAACAGGTACCAGGCATTCCAGTGCACTTGAAAATATATCACAATACAATGGGGGAAAAAATTATGTCCAAATTCCCAAAACAGTTTACTCAGCTGGACTGCTAATATCCATGGTTGAATATAAGGACCTCAAAAATCTCTGTTTCAATTTTAAATCACCAATAAACTACCATCGTAAATATATATCACTTCCAAAGAAAAATGGCATTCTAGACTGATTAAATGAGACAGATGAAGATGACGAAGTGAATAGTGTGAATAATAATTAGTGTTAGAGTGTGCATTTGACTACTCTTGTCTTTGAGGCAATTAACTTGATGCCTAATAACATTCATTTCTATTATAATTTATTGTATTTGTTAATTGAGAACAATAGGTTGGTAGGATTGATCAATCTTAATTTCTTTTATACATATGGGGAAATTTATTATCCCTAATAAGTGTAAAGGTAAAATGATGTAACACTCAAAATTATGTATGTTTTACAAAATACAAGGATGTCACATACGAATATGTGCTTTCATTGACTGTGTCATGTAAGTGAGAATTATAGCTGCATGAACAAATTAAAATAGTATACAAATATTCATCAGTCAACAATATACTGATTTTGTTCTCCTGAGAAATGATGTAAATATATATTCCAGGTTATTGAAATCATTAATTGTTTTGTATTATCAGGATAGCATATTATTAAATATGCATATGCACCAAAGTATCATACATAGTTATGTTAAACTAATGTACTATGTATAATTATGTAAGTATTTTAATTTCTATATGCCTGAAAGTTTTTTCATCTAGAAACTAATTATTTTGTTCTAGTTCAGGTTAACATTTCAAATTCTCGTGATCAACCAAATAAAGAAATAGTTTTATGAAAACTTTTGAGCAGGAAAACCGAATGACAATAAAAGAAATTATTTATGTTGGCTAAATTAAATTAATATCGTATAAATTATATGTTGTTGATCATACACATTATATATTAATAGATCAGTGTTGAGCAACAGAGATTAATAAGCTATAAAGATATTCTCTTTTTGTTTCAGTTCTGAGCCTGTTCACTATCATCAGTTTCCATAATGATGCATGCGACACTTCAGACGGGGTTAAGGGCACATGTGTGCACATCGTGGAGTGCCGCAGTCGAGGTGGCCGATCAGGAGGACCGTGCGCCAAGGGATATGGTGTCTGCTGCTACTGTGAGTATTAGATAATATAATATTATATGTATAAAATATTTGTTTATAAATATGTAATATGTAAAAATACGTGATATTAAAATTCAACAAAATATAAGACCTTAAACAAGTTCTGTAAGTGATGACGATCTTCTTAGTTAAACAAAGACTTAATAATGATCTAATTTATCCACAACTACACAAAATATCCTACAGACACAATATTTGAACAATAATTGGCCATCACATGCTATTAGCTACTAACATTTACATAAGCCTCCACCAGCTCACAAAAATTAAGACGATCATCACTTGAAATTAGTATTTGTAAAAAGTTTTTTTATGACTGTTGAACTACTTCTAAAATTATATGTTTTGTGATTGACACTTCAATCAAGTCTATATCATACCAATTTATTCCCACATTGTTTCAGTTCAGATACCACCATTCTTGACTATCTGGAATGTTTTCGATTGTCCCGAGTGTTCTCGTACACAGCCACACTCTGCTCATCGGCTAACTCACCCTCCGCAGTACTAATTTGCTCTCGTCCATTGTTGCTGCACATGCACTCGCCCACCACAGTCTCCTTCACCTTCGTCTCCGGTCCTCTTCTTCATTTACTGCTTGACGCACTTCGCCAGGTGGCTACCGCCAAAATTTCCGATACTCTGGCTTCTATTGTATTTATAGATGGCACCGGTCCTGGTTCAGACCTTTTTCACATGCCATGTTGTGCCAAGAGAAAAGATTATTACACTATTAGTGCTTAACCTCTCATGTAGTTGACTCCCTTGGCAGGACGGATGCGCTATGATGGCAGACAGGTCGTCTGTCAATATTTTCCTCAGCCACTGGGTGACATAGTAGCGAGCTGGACAGTTGGGGAAAGGGGATGGTCGAGTTCGGTCACTCCCCAATGTGAAGGGAACGCACATAACCAGGTAACACGGCCTATGCGCCTGGTGCGGGAGTCCATGTGTAACATTGCCTTCTCCCTAGTCTGTTCGTCTCGAACAGTTTTCAACTTCTAGACATTCATAGATAGCCAGTCGGTCGATGAGGAAAACCACAGGGTTCGCCCGAGAAACCTGCCGAGAATCTCGTATACATCGTTAATCTGCTTCAGTATTCTGTACAGGCCTTCCCAACGTTTATGTAGCTTCGGGCAATATCCCATCCGCTTTTGAGGTTTATACAGCTACATCAGCTGTCCTTGAAAAAATTATTCAGGAAGTCACTGGTCATATAGTGTTTTCTTTCTGTCACTGTTAATATTAAGGTGCCACAGGGAAAATTCATGGATGTCGACCAACCCCTGATGTTGTTAACTGGCATATTTTCGGGTAGCTGCTACTTCTTCCACTCTATTTCCAAACAGTAGGTTATCAGGTAGGCAGATCTTTCTCCTAAGAGCATCCCTGAAGGTGTTACATTATTTTACTTGAGGATTGCCGATCAATATGCAGTGAGAAATAAGACACATTGGGAACCCAAACCTTCTTGTTGTCTTCCAAGAACATCGCAAGTTACTATTCTGGGGTACGGTTTAGTCTTGCAAACCATTCTATCCGACTGAGATTGTAATGCTGTGAGTAGAATATAAGTGTTTGTTATGGTACAGTGGCACCTGGTGCCCCCATTTTGTAAACTCACCTGGCCTAAATATTAGGTCTGTGTGACCTTGATCTCGTGCCCATTACCTTGACCCCATGTCCATAACTTTGGATGACCTTGAAATAAAAAATCGGACAAAACACCAACAAAATATTTGAAAACTTCCAAAAATTTACAAAAATGAAAAAAGATAATCAGAAAAATAATAAGATTGGAATATTTCTAAAAAAAACATTAATGAAGGTTTAGGGTTCAAAATAAAGATGGTGGGGAACACATCCTTCAAGAATAAAGACCAGTAGGTGACTGAAACCCACTACTAACGTTTCTAATATTTACTGGCTGATTACTAGTGTTTGCTCGAACCCTTCCACCGCCACCCAACAAATTTTTATTGGTTGATTACTCACATTCACTCGACTCTCCTCTTAAATTTAATTGGATTGAATAAAACGCATTCCTTTCACCCCGAAATTTGTATTGGTTGTTCTTGAACTTCTCCCCACACCCCAATTAGTTTAGTCTGTTGTGACTTGGGTATATATTCTGCTACCTATCACCCCACCAAAATAGTCTGACGAATTGTTCACCCTCGTTTAATCCCTTACCACCACCACTCTTAATTTCAGCACTGTCCACAAGAGTGCGCTAATGATTAGAAAATAGTTAATGTATATAGTGTTGCCCCTCGCCACAGTTTCTCATCTGATGCGAGAGGTGACAGATCGCCGTCTCGTCCCTCTTCATTTAAGCGATCATACTGGTAATAAGATATTACTAATTTGGATATTCCAGTACATCAGAACACAGTTTATTATCGTGTGTGGTCGTATATGCATAAGTGTATTCTCCCCTTAAATAACAAAATCTGCTCAAATACCAGTTGTGGCCAGCTAATCTCAGGAGGAATATGTTACCTCATGAAATGTTTTGTTGGAACTTCGTATTTTTCTAGATTTATATAAGCAATATCGAACTTATTTTCAAAGGCGATACCTCGATAACTGTACTGCCACTGTGACACTTCCTTTCCAATCACCTAAAATGCTCGAAAACATCAAATTATTGGTATTATGCAGAATAAAGTTCGCAGCAAACATAACTGTGACGAACCCTGTATTTACGAAAAGAAAGAGATATGCAGGTCCTGCACTGGCTAAAGTGTTTTTCATCACAAAATACAGCACTAATCCGAGATAAAATCCCATTATCGCGCGAGTGAGTTCTAACTATATCCCTTGTTTCATATTTGGGTTCAGGCACAAAATTATAAGCACCTGGATTTTTATTTTGATTTTTTCATTATTTTCAGAAGTGGACTTCCCCCCCCCCTTTCCCCTTATAATCACTGGATTCGTAGAATTTTTCCATAATTTTTATTCAATAAATTTTATCCACTTGATTTTTCAATACGCTTTTTTTATTCAACACATAACTTTTTACTTGCTGGATATTTTATTTTTAATTATTTTTTTCATTATTTTCAGGTTGTATGGACACAGAACCTGGAATTTTCACTATTTTTTTCATTATTTTTAATTACAAATATTGTTTTATTTTTAATAGAAATATATTTATTACTATATTATTTAATAAATTCAACTAATATATCAACCTACTTATAGTACCATTTAAAAGCAATTCTTCCATAATTTATTTTTAAGTTATATTAAATATTTCAACAATGCTAACTTTAAGTTAATTTATTTTTCATTAATACTTACAATTTTGTATTATAAAATTTCGAAATTTTTTCGGTTTTATTGTTTTGAAAAATTGATCCAAAATTTTTGTAATATTATCACCATATATATATTTAATTCTGATAGCAATTTCATAATTAGAAAAAACATTTATAACAGTTAATTGAAATTTATTTCCTTTTTTTAATATTAGATATTTCACAAAAATTACCAGAATGCATTTCAAATAAATTGGCTTACCATAGATAATCTATTCCATATGTAATAACTTTTGTTTAAGGAAATTTTATTCTAACTAGTTTATATAATTAATTAATTATGCCTCCGCAAATTATCAAATTTACCCCAGGATTTAAATATGAGATTTTTAAATGCACATATATATGTAATATTTTTCCATTAGATATATTCTCTATTTTTATGTTATTATTTCTAGTTACTTTTTTACTCTTTAAACCCCCAAGTGTTCTCCATTTATATACAAAATTATCTGATGTGTCTTTAAAAATTATAAACCTACAAATATTTATTTATTATCCTTCAGCGATTTGAATTCCATCAACTTATTTAAAATTTATTTGATCTCCATTTTTTTTAGAGAATGGTTTTGAAGTATCTATATCGTGGCCTGTTCTTTAAATTGATGATTCGTGAAGACCTGTATTAATTCTAAAATGTTAAAATCATTTAGAAATGAACTATACCTTAATCTATTATTCAATTTTAAATATTGATGAGTTTCCTGTATATTTCCTTTTAAAAAATATTTTTTCTTTCTATGATACTTAATTTATTACAAACTATTTATTACATTACCAAAATTTTTATTAAGGTAAGCTATTTTATAAAAATTTCCACTATTTCCTTAATTATTAATATTAATATGTCGATCATTTAAAACACATACACTTGTTTTAATTTATTACTGTTATAATCAACTGTTTTATGTTATAGCATTATGATAAATTTTAGTTGAAATATCAATGAATGCTTGATTCTTAACATCATAATAAACCCAAATTTTTAAGCAAATTAGTTTTTAAAATTATAATAATTTTTGTTTGTTACATAATATTTTAACTCAGATTTTGAAGAGCATTTTTTTCAAGTTATACATTTTTAAGTTGGTGTTAGTATCACAATAAATTATAAGTTATGTATTTTCATTATTCAACTCAGATTTTAAGGTGGCATCTTTCTTTAAACTATCAAATTTTTCACTTTTTACATATTCATTAAAATCTATTTTAAAGCAGCATCATTTTTGACATCACAAACATTTTTATTTGTGACATAATTACTGAACTATGTTTTCAATTCGTAGTTATTCAAACTACAGTGTATTGTGTTATTATAATCAGATATCTTTGAATGAATATCTGGTGGGATATAATCATTTAAGATTTATACATAATATTTCTTTTTCTTTCAGCAAAATAATTCAATTGCATTATTTATATATAACCGGTTAACTAAGTTTTCAAAGCTACATCATTTCTAAATTAACCAATTCATCATTTTTACTATAATCATTAATTTCAGTTTTCATAGCAACACCACTTTTAAATTGATTAAAAATTTCACTATAAACATATTTTGACCAACTAGATCTATGAGGAAATTTTTTTGCTATGTTAGAATGAAATTGGCTTAATCTAGCTTTATTTGAATCAGGAATAATGATAAAATTAAAATTAATTTTTTTTTTCATTCTGCTCATTATTCCGTTTATTATGGTGTTTAATGTTTCTTCGAAATCATCAAATGTTTATATTTATATATTTATTAAAATAATTTTTGATATAAATTATTTATTGTCATAACATTTAAAATATTTATCCCAACAACTTATTAGAGGTTTCCGGAGTAAATCGGTTTCCGGGATAAATATGTAATTATTAATAGAGAAATTATATTAGATAAATTGTATTTTTACAGGGGTAAATTTGAATTAAATAAAAATAAAGGAAAAGAGAAATTATGCAAAATGACTCGGATCCAAATGAGAAAGTAAATCTTATTGATACTAAAAAAAGTAATAAAAAAACTCGACATTCAGAACTTAATCTCACAAGTTAAAAAAAATGCCCCCACCACAGGACTGTTATGAAGAGCCATCCTGAAGCCCTTAAAACTTGCTCTTGTATACTTTAAGGATTTATTGAATAATAAAATCTTATACATATCTCTTAAAATGTGAGAACTGAATACTAGTCACCAAGAAAAACAGAATTACTATATCCCATAACATAGTCGGAAACAAGGACCAGAAAACAATGTAGGGGGGGGGGGTAACACTTACTTAGAACTGCGAAGAGGTAGAAGGGGGAGGGATAGCTTCATAGCTCTGGTGCCACGGGGGGATATAACCTGGTGTATTGCAAAATCCTAAAATATCTACCCATAATAACCATGACTCATACTATTCCTCCTAGATTTAAGACCTCAAGAGATAAATAAGGGTTGCAGCTGGAGGAGACACTAATGAAATCTCTAACGAAACTACCGGTCACGAATATGGATTTCGAACGGTTTGTACGAAAATCTAAAATTACTTATTTTATAGGAGTGTTCATACGAGATGCTTTGCCTCCTAAAGCCAAATGTAATGGGTGCACCATAATTAATATAAGCACGACAGCCAGGCCCGGTATGCACTGGGTAACTTATGCCAAACTTGGAAAACATGCAATTATGACAGTTTTGGCAACTTGTGTCCTCCATCCGGACTACGACATTACCTAAAATATTTCAAACTGACTTTCAACTATGAAATGGAGTAGATGCCAGATATGTGGCACTGTGGACACTTGTGTCTTCGCTTTCTGCTGCAGTGGAAAAAAATAAATCCTAGGTGAATAATTGTTTGTTAACCTTTTACATAAAAGGTGTTTGCACCTACATTCTTCAATCAGTACGCCGGTGTCCATCATTTTAAGTGGTAAGACATTCGAATTGAGGGAAATATTTTTCCCGCCCTTGGAGTTGGAAGGTGAAGGTCGTCGGACTTAAGGAATTTCAGACTTACAACAACTCCATATCCATCCTAGAAGAAAATGCGAATTCTGCATTCCAGTACATAGTGGCAGGAGATGTGAAGGAAATCAGCATTCCCACCGGCGCATACGAACTAAAAACCATCGCCAATTCCATAAGAAATCCATGCCATTGGAAATGACTTTCGAACTATATTGTAACCCAAGCACACTGAAAGCAGAAATATTTTGCACTGCTAATATCGATATTGCCGAACTAGATACCATCGGGCCAATGCTGGGGTTTGAGACGAATCTACGAAGCTGGTAAAATTCACGAATCTTTGCGACCAGTGAACATAATTCCAGTGAATGTTATAAGCATAAACTGAAATTTGGTGAGCAGCTGCTACATCAATTGCCCACCAGGTTATAAACTGGTCGAAATTCCAAAAAAAAAAAAACATAATTTACGTTCCTGTGATCATGAAGAGTGCACACAAAGTGGTCATATAAATCGTCGATCAGGAATACAAGCAGATAATCTTCAGAAACGAAGAAATAAATCACTTTGCTCTTGCACTTGAAACGATGGGATTGAGTTTCGATAGACATACCATGCATAAAGTTGAGCACAGCTCAAACCCGGGACCAGTAGATCTCGAGACACCGACGTGCTAACATGTGTCAATGAGCATTTTCTACGTATCCTTAGCCTAGGATTGAAAGTGAACAAACATGGAAGATGACAATGCATTGAACGTGACCCAGCAGGCAGAATTTATCAACAGTTTAGACAAGTTTAAGCTGCATTGTTACCAGCCATATCTGACTGGTCCCTACACCCTCGGGCGTGAGGTTCAAATCCTGATACAGCATCAATATACCTACAACCTGCCGTCGAAATCATTCCTGCAAATCCGAGTCACACTCACGAAAGACGACAGGATCAACCCCCACCACAATTTTCGTTTGCAACAGTATAATCCACCTTTTCGAGTGAGTAACATATGAAATGAATGGTGTTACAATTGACAAAATGTGGGATATTCGCATAACCACCACCTGCCTCTCGTTCACGCCTAACAATCTCGACATGGTAAAAATGGTGGGCTGGGGAGTGGAATACAGCTACAAAGTGCCCATCTTTGCAGAAGGCAAGTTCTTGGTTTCGCCGATGGTTATAGGAAGATAATAATAGGAACCAAGCAAGAACTGGCGATAATACTTGCAACCTCGCATCTCGATACAGTGTTGGGTGCCGGACAAAACCCACAGCCCGTCGCTGTAACCCTGACCAACATGAAGTGGTTTGTTCCCCATGTGACTACTAGCACCCACGAATGCATGAAGCTACTGAACTACTCAAAGAAAGAAATAATCATCCACATAACCTACAGGAGTTGGAGTTTAGTTATTTGCCCAAAGAAACCACAGGGTCATGAAGACGTCTCCAAGAATGGAAAAACCCCGTTACAATGTACTGGCATTTCAAACGAACAAGCATCATAACATCTCGGCAGACAAATCGACTTTCGACAACTGCAAAGTCCAGAATGTAAAAATAGTTTTGAATAATGAAAGCTATCCATACCTGGATTTGAACACCTCCTTCGACCAAGAAGGATTTATGTGGTCATATTATCTGTATACTCAGTTTTAAGCCTCCAACTACGAGCGCGAGTCCTACCCTGTCCTGAGCCCAGAAAGATTCCGTGAAACTGTGTCATTGTGACATGTCCAAACAAACCGAGCGAGTTCAAAACGGCATGGTGGAGTGTTATATAGAATTTATTTCCAAAGGAAATGCGCTTGTGAACACTGATGTGTACTGTTTTGATTTTTCACGACAGATTAATAAGTTGCGACTGCTTGTCGAGGCTGGTGAACATTGTGAGCTAAGCGTATATAAACAGGATGATCACTGCTTCTCACCTCAGTGTGTATCAGGATGAACTGTACTGTGGAAGGTTTCTAGAGCGAGAGTGGCTACATGCTCAACAAGATCGCAGTTACCTACGACGACGATGGCAAAACTCGCACGTGCTCCTTCTGCTCCACGTGCTCCTTTATTCGTGGAAACTCTTGGACGAGATAAGCAAGAAGGCGAACGACTGGCTGACCAAGTACCACCACGGACTTGAGTGGGACGAAGATAAGATTCCATACCATAAGGTGGGAAACCTGCTGCACTACTTCCTGCTGCAGTATCAGCAAGGACTGGTTTATGTGGCGGGACCCAAGCAGAAGAAATGGCTTTGCAACTTCTGCAAAAACTAAGTTGAAATCATTAATGTGCAGTGCGAGTACTGCTGTCCTTCGTTGCGCAAGCTGACGAAACTTTACGATGGCCAGCACCGACGTGTCTGCGATGACAGATCAGAACCTGACTAGACACGTACGTGGAAAAACGCACAGCTGCTGTGCAAATATTTTGCCTCGTCCTTGGATCGTGATTCGGCAAGTTACGACTAGACACGAAGTCACTCGAAATATAACAGAATTTTGGTTTTCATTTAGTTGCATGCCTGATCATTGTTCGAAATATATATATATATATATATATATAAGTGGGAACAATCGGTGCGCTCATTTAGTCGCCGCCTAGATGGCTGATCGTCACCATGACTCCATTCTGTCCTACAGACAGTTATGTAAATTCCAAGCCTGACTATGGCAGCATTGAATACAGTTTAATCGCAGAAAATGGATACCTGCGCATCTACACCGAGACCTGCGATGGTAGCAGCATGCAGCATTGGTGTTTCGCGCATTATCCAGTCGCCTACAAACCAATGCAGTTTCTTTTGGATTGTCCGGGACGATCGGCCTGCGTCGTGTTCCACATGACGCCACAGACGCAGGTGCCCTGCTATAACCGACCAAATCACTGCCTCGGCCAAGCCGCCTGTCAGCATCCACACACCAGACTGTGCAATGGAGCTGCCCCAGGCAGGGCACCAAATTTCACAGCATCCTGGGCCCAAGAATAATGCTGCCAGCCAGACAACCAGAGGTCCCACCATTGCCGAGGCAGAAGTCGTGAAGCCAACTGTTAAGGAGGAGCAAGAGCTGCAGTGTTGTTATGATGAGATGGATGGTCAACTGGGGACCGGTGGACATTGTAATTACCCAGAGACTGGTTGATTATTTCACGATTTCTGGAAACATGTACCGTAACTCCTTTCACAAAATTTCATAGATCAGTGAAGATCAAAGTTTTCCATCCCAGTGACTGAAAACATCTATTCCGATGGTCAGTGGATTTACGAGTCTTCGGAGTTAGAACTGCGACATGTAGATCGACAGCAAAACGAATTCCTTGTTTACATTTATTTAACTATTCCCTATACTTAAAATCATGTAATTATTGTCGAAAGTATAATATTGTGCAACATACATAGTGAAACCTATGGGTAAGTACTTCTCTTGAGATACGGTATCCTTGAAGTTCACACGTGTTTGCCCTATCGGCTCCTTCACTATCCTGTATTCATGCCACGTTGAACCTTCTGCGACTTTCCTGCATGTCAAATAATCTACATATATAGTTTCTTCACTATAAAGAAAACACTTTTCAATTCAATATAAAAAAAAAAACTGCAAGTTACTGTATATAATTCAATATTAATAATAGTGACCTTAATCCCTGTCAAGTTAATGGCCAATTACGAAAAGCAGATCTTTATATGAACATCTTATTAAAGATAAAAGTTAAGTTTTTTGAGTATTCAAGAGAGAACACAGTATATTAATTTCCATAAAATAAATTATAATGATGCTAACTCGAAAGTATTTATAATTCCCTTGATAGTATTATTTATTATCCGCGAAGTTGCTCACTTAATAAAATAAGTAGTAGGTTTTGGGGAAGTCTGGCCCTAGGGCATGGGGCATCGGACGTAACCTGACCGCCATCTTGTATGACATTGACCTTCACCTTGACTTTTGACCCGTGACCTTCATCGTGGCCCCATTGACTTCTGACCCTAAAATTAAAGAAAAATTTGAAAAATTTCCAAAAAAAATTTGTAATGAATACTTCAATAAAAAATTTATATAAAAGATTCAAACATCGTTTTAAAAATGTATGAAAATTTATTATTAAAAATTTTAATTAAAAATCCCTTTTTTCTGTCGAAATTTCAATTTTTCCCTCGAAATTACTCCCTTTTCCTTAAAAAAATTCCCTCAAGAAAATTTTATTTAATAAATTTGTTTATTAAAATGTCTTTAAACACCAGCGGCCATTTCCCTCTTTTTTCCTTCGAAATGTCGCTTTTGTCCCTTTGAAATTTCCCTTAAATAATATTTTATTAAAAAATTGTATAATTTTTTTTAATAAAAAACAAATTACGTACATTACTGCCTCTCACACATCCGTTGGACCATCTACATTCTATTAGTCACATTCGCTCCACAGCCATATCGATACTGGCTGTTTAGTCGGCCAATGTTTCCCATTTCGACTGTTGTTTCCTCTACATCCCCTCCAACGCCTGTCAATACTTGCCTATTGGCTAATTAGTCACTTTGCTCCATCCCCTCCAATCTATCCGATTTGCTATTTACTCACTTCGCTCGATCCAGTGTATTCTCTTTTGATAATTAGTCACTTTGCTCCATCCCCACCAATGTTTCTCACTGCCTAATTACTCACCTCTGTTTGACTGTCGGCCAATTAGGCAAGTTCGTTTCACCTCCTCCATCACCTCTGTTCGAACCAACCAATCAATGTTTAGTCGCATGCTCCACCCGTTAGCCACAGCCGTTCCACCCCCTCAAATCTCTTGATTGGCTTCATAAGACGCATCCCCGATGGTCTCTGGAAAAAATTTGCACCTCGCTATTTCGAGAGAGCAGCTCGGTTATTATTTCTGAATTTGTAAATGTCAAAAGTCTGTTACGGTAGCCATGCCATCAAGTACATAAGAAACCCTCAGCAATGCAGAAGACACTGGAGACAATAATCTTCAGCTCATCCGCACAATATTGGCATGAGGAACTAAGTTGTCTATGGATAGGAACCCACGACCATCAGGAAACCCACTACCACCAGTCATCCCGCATCCATTAGTCGACTCGTACCAGCCCCCAGTATATAGTGTATTCTCACTCAGCATCGCAGATAACCCCATCAGCCCCGACTTCTAAGACAGCGACATCGAAGATGTGACCGTCGCCGAATTTTCTCCATTCAGGTCAGAAAACTTGAGCAAGTATAGTGAACTGAATGGGGGGAAACTACGGGTAAGTTTTCGAGATTCTAGAGGCGTTCTGCCAACTCAATTTTGCGACGGCGCAATTCACTGGATATCCTGCTACGATGAGTTCAACGGCTGTTACATGCTGAACCCACTAATGTGCGAATACAAAAACTGTTACGTGTACAATGTAAGCACCGACTCCACGTTTCCTTGTTTGCTGGAGGAGTTGGTAAAACAAAATAGCTACGTTCACGTAAGTAAGACAAGTACATACGAAAGTGTATTGTACGAACTGTTTCCGGAAAATAAAAACAATAACGTGAGTGAATGGCTGGAGAAATGCGATGGACGTAACCACGTCGTGAGAAGGCATGGATTTCCGGACTGGACCTCCAACTGCACGCCATATGAATGCGATGTGCACCTAGTCTCGGGGTCGAGGCCTTTCACCAAGTTGCTCGCAACGACAGAGTGCGTCCAGGCGACAAGTTTATTCCAGGGCAACAATACGCAAGTATATCTCCTCTTCAGCATGGCGTAACCTTAAAGGGGCCAGCCATAAGCTACCGTGACCGTGGAGAGATGGAACGAAAATGTTCATTTCCTCCTCCTCGAAAGAACAATAATCTACGGTAAGGTGTTTGAATCAGCAGTGCAAGATTGCGGTTGTGACGATTGCGTGGTAGGGTGTGATAGCATCGAGAGGCAGCGGAGACCATTTGTCCTCCCATATTTTGTCATTGGTAATATCAACATCAGAGACTGGCGAGTATCGTATCGGAACCTGCGAGTCCGTCTTTCTGTAACTCTTGATTAGTGTTGTTGTTTGCACTTATAAAGCAGTCATTTCGGCTGATCTACGTTCTCGCTGGGTACATTGATGGCTTCCAGCAGCAGTGAACCCTCAGTGATGTTGTTAACACATGTAGCCAACTCACCCGTCTGGAAGCCACGAAAGGGCGGCGACTGGGTACCCTGGAAGGACGTCACCTGGAAGGGTACCATCTGTGAGCTTCATAAGGGCGTATCCGTCGCGATGCCGGACGCTGCTATAGGTGCAGTGCCGCGCCATCTAAAGATGGAGGTATCCACCTTTTCGAACAATTTCTCTGCCGCAAATAGAAGGGCATCATAACACTCGGACTAGAAATCGAGCAACGACATGGCGAAGATGGGTTCCTGCTAATGTTCATAGTCACAACACAAAAAAAAAAAAAATCAACACCGATATGAGACGAAATCACTTGTTGACTGAAGGCAGTGGCCTCAAGAAAAAAAATCGTGCAACTTCTTACACGTGTCACAACAGGACACGGCATCATCATCCTTTGGCGCCATGACACCCCATACCCGATGCTGTACAAAAATTGCCAATCAATGTCCAAACTAAAGCTTATAAGAGGGGGTCCAATCCCCCCTTCCTTTAATGCTCCGCATACTCCCACCTTAGCCTGCCTCCCCTTCAGGATGTGCTTGTTTGCTCACGAATACAAAATAAAGTTACCTATAAACTCTACTTTATTTCTAGATAAGAAGGATCCTTAAATAAGTTGGCGTACTAGTTCGTCTTTTTTAAACTTTATACATATGTTTTACCATTAAGTATTAATATGATATCGACGAAATTCTGCCAATAGCAACATAATGGAATGGCGGGAACGGCCACAGGCAGGTAAATTGAGTGGGAGGTGTTCCCCGCCATAAGAGCCACGTCGCATCTCCCAGGGAACGATACCGACGGAACTTAACATCGCGCATAAGAGCGGAAACACAGCTAGCAGCCAGGAAACATGTATTGATTCTAGCAGGAATTTTTTTTTATCGATTTCAAGAAAATTTGTGACAGGGCAGGACAAAACAGATGTCGTTGGGAATTACTTTTCACAAACTTTTTCCTGTTTCCTGCTGGCCATCCAGTGCATGATGGCACGAGAGGGACTCCTTCTGTTCCCACCTGTCAATCCTTTAGAAAAAATTTATTTTCGTCACACTTTATTTATTTAACAAAAAAGCTTGTTCTTTAAAGTAGTAAAAAAGCTTTAAAATATAAATAAAATACACAACCAAGTCAGTTTTTATTTACATGTATATTTTATTTACACAAATTACAAACAAACTACAAATGTGGCAGATATATATTTTTAAAACCCAATCCACCAGTCAAAATATGTTCGTGAAAATTAGTAACAGTCTTTGACGTTTGATCTGGTGCATTAGAACTGGAATCTTCTGAAATTCTTCTCCCAAGTTGAGGTTAGCTGCGGACGAACCTATGTCAGCAGCGACTGTATCAGGTGACGTCACATTTGTAGACGTTGTAGACACGACACGTTTGCAGGGGCGCACTTCACAATCCGTTGCAGGTAGCCCGGAAAAAAATTTTTAAGCATAGTAGGGTCGACACGATGACAAGACCGTCGGAGTGTGTCGACGCCCTCCTAATTGCATTGGCGGAGTTGTTCGAAAAGGAGGATGCCTACATCTCAGGACGGCAAGGCACTGCACCATCAGAGACCATGGTAGTATCAGATGCTGCACCTATAGCAGCGTCCAGCATCGCGATGGAGACACCCTTATGTAGTGCCCAGACGGTACCCTTCCAGGCGGCACCCTGTTGGAGCACCTAGACAGCACCCTTCCAGGCGGCACCCTGTTGGAGCACCTAGACAGCACCCTTCCAGGCGGCACCCTGTTGGAGCACCTAGACAGCACCCTTCCAGGCGGCACCCTGTTGGAGCACCTAGACAGCACCCTTCCAGGCAGCACCCTGTTGGAGCACCTAGACAGCACCCTTCCAGGCGGCACCCTGTTGGAGCACCTAGACAGCACCCTTCCAGGCGGCACCCTGTTGGAGCACCTAGACAGCACCCTTCCAGGCAGCACCCTGTTGGAGCACCTAGACAGCGTCCTTCCAGGCGGCACCCTGTTGGAGCACCTAGACAGCACCCTTCCAGGCGGCACCCTGTTGGAGCACCTAGACAGCACCCTTCCAGGCGGCACCCTGTTGGAGCACCTAGACAGCGTCCTTCCAGGCGGCACCCTGTTGGAGCACCTAGACAGCGTCTTTCCAGAGCCCCTAACCCCCGTCCTTTAGTGGCTTCCTGGTGGGTGAGTTGGTTACATATGTAAACACCATCACTGAGGGTTCACTGCTGCTGGAAGCTGTCAACGTACCACAGCGAGAACTTAGATCAGCCGAAATGACAGCTTTACATGTGCAAACAACACCAACATAGGCGCACAGTGTGTCGGACTCGCCTGTGCCGATACGATAATCGCCAGTCTCTGATATTGATCCTACCAATGACAAAATATGGGAGGACATGTGGTCTCCGCTGCCTCTCGATGCTATCACACCCTACCTTCATCCCGATGGCGATGAGATTCGCCAGTGTTTAACTGACTTTAAAACACGATTACTTGCGATTCGTAATGATGTTGCTGATGTGCACCTAGAACTGTCAAACTGTATGTGTGTTCTTACATAAGTGAATTGTGACATGGAATGACTTGCAAAACTATTTCTACCGACCGAGAATATCCATTCCAATTGAGACATTTGTACGAACGTAAAACGAATGCGATTTTAAATAGAGAGAGACACGCGTTTATCCAAAGTTGTTTCTATTTAGTGTGATATTTGTATGTGTTTTTAAAGTTCAATACAACTACTTGTTATTTAACTTATAAATGTGTGTGTGTTTAGTACTTAATTTTTCCCTCGTGTAAACAGAAGCGTAAATATTTTTTTGTTTTAGTAAACCATCTCTGTATATATCGCGCTTGCTTTCCCTTGGAAAATTGTCAAGTGACGTTTTTTATTACACGGACTGTATATATTGTGCATGCTTTTCCCTTGGAGAATGGGATAAGTACTTGCAATAGATGTAAAAAACAGTTCCTATTACCAGTAATTTTAACCAAACTTAAATTTGTCGCACATTTTTTTAGTTTGTTTTTCTTATTACAACAAATAGTCATTTAAAGAAGCAGCATTCACTTTTAAAAAAATTGCATACTGCATGGTGGAACTGACCTATATTAACTACCACACGCAAGTGTGTGTGTGTGTGTATTATGTGTGTGTGTATTATGTGTGTGTGTGTGTGTATTATGTGTGTGTGTGTGTATTATGTGTGTGTGTGAAGACGGAAGGGGAACAAGAAAGCTGACGGAGAGAGGAAGTGCTTGCATAGTGAACCTCAGTCTGCCACACGACGCAAGGATGGAACCGACTCTCGCTTTGTATCGTCTGCACGGAGCAGCAGAGATACTTCACCATTTCTTAACACGTCTAATAATATTACACACGTACTTGTGACCTTAAATATTTATATTTTTTTACATTGTATATATAGATACATCATAATTTGCAAAAAAAAAAAAAAAAAAAAAAAAAAAGGAAATAATTTATATACGTACATACATACATTGTACTTGCAAAAAAATTAAAAGAAAATTATATATACAATCATTGTATTCACACACGAACCACTTGAGAAGAAAATAAATTTTACACGATAGAAATATTTATTGACGAACTTGGTAAACACGAATATTATAAGATGAATATATATTGAACGGAAAAAACAACATCTTTAACACAACACATGAAAGAATTTTTTTTTATACGATAGCCTTATTTACTGACAAACTTGGTAAACATGAATATAACTATATATATATATATAATGAACATTTTACTGAAAAAAAAAAGAAAAATTTATGAGATAATAGTGATTTTCCTATGCCTAACATACTTTTCTTTCCCCTCCATACTATTAATCACGTACAGCATTATGTTGTTTACACAGTATGTTTCAACTGAACACCAAAATTATGGGGGGGGGGGGGGGGTAATGGGAGATTTTCATCACCTGGGTCCTTCTATAGATAGGGCAAAGCTCGTATGTGCAAGAAGAGACAAGCACCTCTAGCCATGATTTGAAGGTGTTGTAACCTCCAAACTGTACCAAGCACCGTCACACCGTTCCGAACATACTTTAAAGTGTTTGTATTTTTTTCTTTTAATTTCGTGAATGATTTGGCTATTTTCCCTGTCGTACTTGGCTGTACGTCTTTGGTCCGAAATTTCTTTTTCATATTTCCAATGTTTTTGAGGAACTTTGTTTGTGGACGGCACATATGAACGACGCAATCGACACTATCGCAATCTTGCACTGTTAATTCAAACACCTTACTGTAGATTATTGTTCTTTCGAGGAGGAGGAAATGAACATTTCCGTCACATCTCTCCACGGTCACGGTAGCTGACAGCTGGCTCGTGCAGGTTACGCCGTGCTGTAGAGGAGATAGACTTGCGTATTGTTTCTCTGTATTAAACTTGTCGCCTGGACGCACTCTGTCGTTGCGAGCAACTTGGTGAAAGGCCTCGACCTCGAGACTAGGTGCACATCGCATTCATATGGCGTGCAGTTGGAGGTCCAGTCCGGAAATCCATGCCTTTTCACAACGTAGTTACGTCCATCGCATTTCTCCAGCCATTCACTCACGTTATTGTTTTTATTTTCCGGAAACAGTTCGTACAATACACTTTCGTATGTACTTGTCTTACTTACGTGAATGTAGCTATTTTGTTTTACCAACTCCTCCAGCAAACAAGGAAACGTGGAGTAGGTGCATACATTGTACACGTAACAGTTTTTGTATTCGCACATTAGTGAGTTCAGCATGTAACAGCCGTTGAACTCATCGTAGTAGGATATCCAGTGAATTGCGCCGTCGCAAAATTGAATTGGCAGAATGCCTCTAGAATCTCGAAAACTTACCCGTAGTTACCCCAATTCAGTTCACTATACTTGCTCAAGTTTTCTGACCTGAATGGAGAAAATTCGGCAACGGTCACATCTTCGATTTCGCTGTCTTAGAAGTCGGAGCTGATGGGGTTATCTGCGATGCTGAGTGAGAATACACTATATACGGGGGGCTGGTACGAGTCGACTAATGGATGCGGGATGACTGGTGGTAGTGGGTTTCCTGATGGTCGTGGGTTCCTATCCATAGACAACTTAGTTCCTCATGCCAATATTGTGGGGATGAGTTGAAGATTATTGTCTCCAGTGTCTTCTGCATTGCTGAGGGTTTCTTATGTACCTGATGGCATGGCTACCGTAACAGACTTTTGACACTTACAAGTTCAGAAATAATAACCGAGCTGCTCTCTCGAAATAGCGAGGTATAAATTTTTCCCAGAGACCATCGGGGATGGGTCTTATAAAGCCAATCGAAGAGATTTGAGGGGGTGGTACGGCGGTGACTAACGGGGGAAGCATGCACTAATTGGTTGGTTCGAACAGAGGTGGCGGAGGAGGTGAAACGAACTTGCCTAATTGGTCGACATTTGAACAGAGGTGAGAAATTAGCCAATGAGAAACATTGGTGGGGATGGCGCAAAGTGACTAATTAGCCAATGAGAATATATTGGATCGAGCGAAGTGAGTAATTAGGCAATGCTATATATTGCAGGGAATGAAACAAAGCGACTAATTAGAAAATGGGAAGATATTGGCGGTGGTGGTGGGTTTGGAGGGGAACCAACAGTCGAGCACGTAATTAATTAGCCAATGGGAAATATTGTCCGATAAAACAGCCACTATCAATATGGCAGCGGAATGAATGTGCCTAATCAACCGTAGGTGGTCGAACGGACTTAAGAGAGGCAGTAACTTACATAAAATTTGTTCAGAAATTTTTTTTAACGATTTTTAAAGAATTTTTTATGGGAAATTTCGAGTGACAAAAGATAAATTTCAAGAGAAAAAGGGAAAATGGCCGCCAGGGTTAACGACTTGTTAATAAACAAATTTTTTGAAATAATTTTAAATATAAATTTCTTGAGGGAATTTTTTAGGGAAAAATTAATATTAAAGGGGAAAAAAGGAAAAATGGACGCCGGGGTTAAAAACTTTCAAATAAACCATTTTTAAAACTATTATGCCTTGAAAAAAAATTATAATGGAAAAAAGATAAATTTCGATGAGAAAAAGGAAAAAATGGCCGCGGGCGATAAAAGACTTCTTAATTACAATTTTTTTTTTTTACGATTTTATAATTTTTAAACTATTTTCAGTAAAAAAACTTAAGGGAAATTTTGAGAGTAAAAAGAGAAATTTCCGGGGAAAAATTGTTGCCGTGGTTCAATACTTTTAAATAAGAAATTTTTAAATAAACTTTATAAATATAAATATTAAAACTAATATTTTAAATATTTAAACAATTATTTCATTAAATTATTTAGTAATAAATATTTTTTTAGTGTTTAAACAATTTTTTATTTTTAAACGCTTTTTAAATTAAATTTTTCGTTATAAATATTTTAAGAATTTTTTCGCTATTTTTTTAAGGTCAATGGTAACAAGGGTCAAAATCAAGGTCAAGGTTAATGACATACAAGATGGCGGATGTGTGACGTAAAAAATGGCGGCGGGGTGGCTCCGGCTCCGACGCCCCATGCCCCTTGCGCCAGACTTCCTCAAATCCTACTACTAAAATTGATGATTATATTCTGAGCAGTGCATTGAAAACATTGGATATAGAAAGTAAATAAGGTGGCAACGATTTATATTATCACACAGCAGAAAGATAAAAATTGGCTGTAAACATAACTCAATCGGGGCTTTCAAAAATGCTCGCTTTCGGAGTAACAGTTTTTATATGGGTGTTTATTTAAGAAACGATGATGTTGTGGGCAATGACCTATGCATAATTTCTCGTCAATTTTGTCATGATTAATAATCCGTCTAAAAGCTAACCATGCTTATAATCACGCACGAAATTTTATGTAGTTTAACACTGAAAATCTTGACATGCTAATCAATAATCTGTCTGATATCAAGCCATATCTATAATCATAAAATTCCGTGTTATTTAATACTAGAAATTATATTTACTTCCTTAAATTAACTTGATTACAAGAACAGGTTTCGCAATGGGTAGAGAGCTCTGTTTAATTACACTCAGTGTTACTAGTGGATGCAAAGTGTAGTTTCAGGACTTTAATTGGATTCGTGTGTGTGTTTATGGATATATGAATTTGTTACCAACCTGCATACAGCGAGCATTGGTATTATTAAGTTACTTATCATACACAATTTAACACAGAACCAACTATATTTTATGTAGTTACATTAAATTAATAAGCCGTACTTGCTAAAAAATTTGCATTAATGGATTAAAAAAATTAAATTTTACTTAAATTAACTGTTCCAAAATTTCATATTTACACATGCCGACTATGTCATTGTTTACGAGTCTCCCAGGGTTAATCAAATTATACGTGTTCCATCCTTAGATATATTTTCATATTTTTTTATCATAATAACCTTTTCCATGTTGTCAATACTCTATCTTGTGCTCCTGTGTATGTTTCAGTCGAGCGAACCTGTGGAGAACGTTCAAGCGCCAACAACACTTTCTTCGTTAATTCAAGGTTTCCTGGAACGAATACAAATATCCAGACATGTACATTTCTGATAGACAAGTCACATCCCCACGTCTCACAGCTACGGTTAGACTTCAAAGTTTTTGAGGTATTTGATATTTAATGTAGCTCGCATGGTAACATCCTTTTAATCATCTCATTTAGATAATAGATAATATACTTTTATCAGTAGAATGGCGTTAATATCGCTACTTTAATCACGACACTTTACTTTGAAACGATGCAAACTTTTCTTATTTTGTTAATGTAATATTAGTGCTGTATTGTAGAATTTATGTGGTTTTAAAGCTATATTGACAATGTAGTACAGAGAAATCAGATATTTTAAGACAAAAAAAGGAGACGAAAATTTGTCGGCTGCCATCTTGTCACGTACCTTGGATGCCACCATATTATAAGATGTTTAGTGGCTATAATCTTCCTAATCACAAACTTTAGACCACCGTATTTTATCCGTATTTCCTCTTGTTACTGCCTGCGTCATAATTATGGCCTCATAATTTTTTTTCCTGCCCTCTATTTAGTTGATGCCAGTCTCCACCTTGGTCTAGAATATATTTATAATGTTCACGTTTCAAAAAATTGCACTGTTTCGATAAAAATTACACACACACACACACAAACATATATATATATATATATATATATATATATATATATATATATATATATATATATATATATATATACAATTTATTCTTACTGCCTGAACCAGTTAGTAGACAACCATATTTTATTACCATTTTTATACTTATATTTATATCATATTGATAAATCATTTAAGTAAAACTTATCAATTCATTGTTTTATTTTCTTTGTGTATTGTTAAATCAACCTGACACAATTTTACAGCACTGTACGTTATGTGTGTGCCTGTTTAAGGCACCAACCTACGTTTCGCTGTTTTTATATTAAAGGCCCAGAAACAATGGAGGAATAAGGGCAGCACCTAGGCCTGCATGTGAATCAAGTTCCCCACTTCTTCAACCTACAAGACGCTGATCTAGCTTGTAAGATTTTCGTTGTTCAACATTTACTATGGAACTAATAGAAGTGAGCCTATAATTTTTTCAGCGCAAAGTTTGCAAAATTTAAATACATGTCTTCTCTGTAAGTTTTACAGATATTCGAATAAAATAATTTAAGTTATTAAAGTTTTAAAATGCTTTTTCTGGCAATAACAAAGAGCTTATTTACTATGTTTCACATGTGCGAGTTGTCATAAAATTTTTTCCCCTATTAGTATACAACACACAGGTTACTTTGGCATAAAAGTGAATGCCAACAGATACAATATGCCCGCTAAAAATATACACTCCCAATGAATTTTTAATTGTAACTGGAAAAATATATTTAATTATTTTTGAAAGCAATTTTATTATTTTGTTAAACATACATCCTTTCATTTGAATTTTAAATGTTTGTTTATGTGGAAATTGTAACAAATATTCTATTACATTTTACAAGGTATCATTTTACTAATGTGTCTGCAAAATTTATCTCTGCCAGCTTATTCTGTTCCAGCTCCACCAATATAATGTTATTATAAATTTCTATAAAGTAATGTGGAATATCATATAAGCGTACGTGTGTAAAGATTCATTTTATGTAAGTTGTATGACAATAAAATATGAGTCTGAAAACCCACCAGCAAACTCCGTCTGTATTTAACTTACGAAAAATTAAATCGAAAACATATTTCGATGGCAGTCACACCGAATGAAAATGTGCCTTCATATTTTCACCTACGATGTGTGGGCGCCGCAGCCTTACTCAGTGTCGACTTGGAATTTGCAATCAAGGTCACCGCCATTACATCCGATCTGCCGGGTGGCTTTCGTAAAACTGGGCATGCTCGCCGAGTCTTAGGTGTGATGCTCCCCCCACCCCCCTCCTTTTCCGACACCACGCTTCATGCCCGCCGGGTAAAGGTATGACTAGCATGGTTTGAGGTATTTTTTAATATGAAAGAAATTGATAAAATTGTGTTTCGAGAGAGAGGCAGATCAGCGATTTTCGTGTATAAACGAACAATACCTGATCTTACGAAGAAGAGAGATCCAGTGACCTTCAGAACAGACCTAGGGAGAAAGCTCCTCGTAACATTACAGGGATACTATAGAGAAAGATATATTTTTATTCCTGTTTTTTTAGGTTAAATTGTAAATGAAAGCTTAAATGTTTTAATAGAATTATGTATATGAACTGTTAATCAGAAAATAAATTTTTGATTTAATATAAATTTTTTTTAACTAAATATTTACCAAACGGGTAATCCTTCACACATAACATAGTTTAACTTTCTTCTAGGTGTTGTTTTCACTGCTCCCTGATGATAGTAAGCTTTGAACACATTTCTCTGCAGTTAAAAACAACCTTAATATGAGTTTTGTGAAAATGGAAATATGTATCTGCTTCATGCTTTCAGATTGCGATCCATTACGTGTAGGCAGAAGGCTGCGCCACTCTTATAGCTTCAGAGTGGGACAAAGTTTAATTAAATAAAAATTATTGAGTGGTTTGCGATGAATAATTATTGAAAGAAGTGTGTAATATTATTTCTAAGTGCATTTGCTAATCCAAAAATTTGTTTCTGCTGGTGCAAGTGCCATGAGGACGTCATCGATCTAATTCCTGACGAAAGAGTCGCTTCAGCTAATGTTTAAGGATGCTGGAGTCGCGTACAACGCGAATGACAATTTAGATGCACTACACAAACTGATGCTAGGACTTGAATAGAAAGAAAGTGAAGCAGGTGTAGCCAAGGTTAAGCCAGTTCCTTTAGTCAGGTATTTAGAAAATGTTTCTGGTAGTGTAGGAACGATAATCCCTTCAGTAGTAATAACACGTGTAGATAGTGTAGAAGCATTCCTTGTAGGAATTGCTAAGGTGTTGTATCTAAATGTGTGTGTGATTAGTATATTTTATGCCATTGGTTTCTTTAAAGTTCCTGAGTTACTGCAATCCTTTATAGTCATCTATGTGAGAACAGAGGGTGTTCGAACAAGTCATTCAGGTCATGTTAGGTCAAGTGGCGACTCCGATGGCAATTGCTAAACATCGAAAGAAAATATTAGATTGTGTACTGGGCATTTCTATCGAAAAGTAAATCTGATATATTCAGGTCAGTAGAGGTTTAAGGGTTACCTCGCAATGAGTCCCAGGTTGTGGACATAGTGTTTTATGATTTAGTTACGGAAAAAAAATAAACTTTTTACTTTCATTCGGAAACCCACTACGCTGAATGAATCACTGTCTTGTTACCAAACGTGAGTTAACAGTTTGTGAAGGTAACAACAGCACAGAAGTTAAATTCAAATGACAATGTGATGTTTGACTTCGCTCAAGTCACACTACAGAAAAGTTTTTTTTTTATAGAAGTGGCAAGAATGCTGTAAAACATAAACACTAGTGCAGCATGCGTTTTCGCACCAGCCATAGCACGGATAAATGTTTTTATATAAATAAAAAAGGTTAGTTAATGCTATTCAGGAAGAATCTCGAAAGGGTATAGATGATAGCAGGGTTAGCGCTGAGGAACACGTACGGACTGAGGAGGAAAAAATGATTATCTCTTTTAAATGCAGAAATACAGGGCACAAACATTATTATAGGATGTTCACGGTAAAGTGAGCACTTTTTAAGGCCCTTCCAACAGGCATTAACTACTAATAAATATATCTTATTGCAGTCTCAGGCATTAAATTTTGAGGGTGGTGAAATGTATACACTGTGTTTATTACATACATGGCAATGTTTATATATTAAAAAGCAGCAGGAAGATGGAAATTGGGCGAAAAGAAAAATTTAGAAGGGTCTTAAAAAGTGCTCACTTTACCGTGAACAGCCTATATTGTCCGTTACCTAAATATCCTCGATAGTTTGGGTTCCATGAATGATATAAATGCACTAAAATTATATTTCATTCATGTGATAATTATAAATGTAGAAGTGTCAGCTTGAACTGATTCAGGCACATTCATGCATTAACGAGTCACATTTTGTACTAAATTAATACAAGAGGACTCCATATGTACTGTAGCACTAAAAACGGCGAAACTGAAGTTTATCGCTTCCCGATTGAGTTCTGATTCATTCAAATGTTTTGGATATAGTAAAATAATAATGGGAAATTTATTTTGGAAATTTCAGTTTCGGTTATTAAAGCAGTTGTCTCATAATATTATTTTAAGATTAGAATTTTTGGGAAAAACAAAGGCATGCATTGATATAGTAAGACAGCATTTAATGTTTAGTTTCGCTTCTAGCACACCTGTGAAACTAGTGAGCAAACCATCGTATGTGCGAAAAATTTCGTTACTCCATGATGATGCTGTTTAAAAGAAAATAGCAAAAGTTAATGCAGAATTTAGTACGTCATAACTTCTAAGTTAAGGGCAATGCCCTATGGTTCCAGTCATGTTAAAACTAAAAGATAGTGAACCTGTAGTTTCCACCCCATATCGTGAATCTGCACCAAAACAACCAGTTTTTAAACAAATGGTAGGCTATCTGAATTTCAAGATCAAGTAATTGTTGAGAAGTAGAAAAGTTAATATGCTAGTCCATCATTCTTATTGCCAAAGAAAATACTGTGTGAATGCCATATTATTATATGTCATTATCATAAAGTGAGTAAAAATTTGTGGGTCGTTGCCTATCCTATGCCAGTAATAGAGACTGAGTTTCAACATTTAGGTAAAGCCAAACATTTTACCATTTTGAATACGAACAACGCATTTTTTAGTGCGAGTTGCACCCTCAAAGTAGGTAGGGAACCTCTTTTTTGTTGGACACATTGGGGATTGTTTCAATTGACTTGTCTCCCTATGGGCACAAGTGCAGGGCTTCAAGGAATGTCGCGCATTTTAAACCACATCTTGTATAAATATCTCTATGAGTTTGTGTTAACATAAGTAGTAGGATTATGTATGTTTGAGTGCAAGGGGATAGGATATCCGACACGGGGCCAAGGGAGATGAATTTTGTGATGTCACCCAACCGCCATCTTCAAAGTGATTGACCTGTTACTGTTGGCCCATTACCTCTGACCCCAAAACATAAAAAATATCGCAAAAAAAAAAACCAACAAAAATTCCCAAAACCCAAAATATTACATTACAGACTACCATCATCATATTAGATGCAGACTATCTCGACCTTGAATTACAATGAAAACAAAAATCTCGAAAAAAATGCATAGAAGTTAACAAGCATAATGCATTACAGACTAAAACACCATATGATATCCAGGCTTGTTGACCTTGACCCCATTACCTTCAACATCCTTAAAACCAAAACTCGAGAAAAATACATAAAAGTCCACAAGCATATGACATTAAAGACTATCGCCGCCATATTAGATGCACACTACTTAGACCTTGATCTTGAATGACCTTAAAAACAAAAAAAACTCGAGAAAAAATACTTACAATTCAGCAAGTATAATACATTACTAACTACTACCACCATATTAAAAGCAGACTTCCTCAACCTTGACCCCATGACCTTGAATGACCTTCAAAATTAAAATCCGGAGAAAATATGGTACATTCTACACTCGCTCATATGCCAAACACCAACACACATCCCTACACACACACATATGAAGAATAAATCGAGTTGAGAAACCATTGACAGGTAATATCCACTTTACTTTAATGCAAGTAGACATGGAATATCTAGTGTAGAAGCTAGCCAAGTCTATCTGCCTTTCACGACAGCCACTGTCATAGTAAGCCTATAAGCCTACCTTATATAGCTTATATATGAGTATGCAGACATTTAACATCATATTGACTTTGAACCAACCATACTGTACCATTAATACATTGTGCGGACACCGACCGGTCAATAACCGAGTTACCACATGATTACCGCTGACCAATCATGTGAGGTGGTGAAGGTGGTGGTGGTGGTGGTGGTGGTGGAGGAGATTTTCTAAAGATTGATGGAAAGATTTCTAAAGTTTGATAGAATGATTGGGGTTGGAACTGGGAATGGGATTGGGAATGCGGTGGTAAGTGCGGTGCAGATTGTAATTTCGGTGCTAAGTGTGGTGCTAAGTGAACTGCTGATTGCGATTGTGGTGCTAAATGCTGTGCTAAGTGCAGTGCTGAGTGTAATTTCAGTGTTAAGTGCGGTGCTAAGTGATGTGTGTGTGTGTGGGTCGCAAGTTAAAGTAAATTTATAATATTTTTAAATAGAATTGTTTAATCCTACCTACAAAAGCCAAAAGGCAAATAATTTATTTAATAATCTCGGTTTGAAAAATGTATATATATATATAATCCAGGTCACTCGATATATTTCAATACATCCTGGGTAAACTGTAGCTACACTATGCAGTAAAAGTACCTAGATTACAGCAGGCCTTCACTATGCTTCGCCATTGGTCAATGTGCAACTTGGATTTTGTACTGAAAAATTCTTCTTAATTGGTCATCGTCACGCGAAAAGGACTCTTCGTTCGGACCACTCTCTGATGCCGACGAGCATTGTGAACATAGGTGAATACACGATCGCAGAATCGTCACTGGCGACAACCAGTTAGCGATGATGCAGTTCGTTAGTCTGTGGTCGTTGAGGTCATAACACAAGCCTTCATATTCGCAATTTATATTCGTGGTATGGAGCACTCTAAGAAGACCCAAATATTTGTTCGTCCAAGAAGAAAACACACAGGTTCTTACATAACAATATGTAACCTAAATATGATTGTAGGCATATGTATATATAAATATAGAAATTTAAATTAACTTTAAGTTGCCATATTTATATGTACATAGTTATGTACCAATGCGAGTGAAAAATATTTCATATTTAAATTGATTGATGTATCTATACATAATTATTTATATATTAAATTGAAAATAATTTTTTAATTACATTTTTATATACCTATACATAATTATGTTAGAATACAACTCAATGCATCAGCTACTGTGTTAAGCTTTCTTTTGATGATGAATAGTTCGAAGTCATACTCAACTAATGCTATCGCCATCTTCTGTATGCGTAAACTATGGTCCACTGTGGTATGCAAATAGCAAAGACTAGTATGATCTGTCTCTACAATAAAATGGTGGCCGTTCAGATACTGCCCAAAATAAATACAGTTGTATTTGTACAGCTCCAAGTTCTCCTTCTGTTTCCCTCTAGCGTGTTTCTGGACTGGAAAGTTTCTTAGACACAAAAGCAACTATATGACACGACTTGTAATGTGGATCTTCTGGTAAGAGTACTGCGCCTATCGCTGTTTGTGAAGCATTGCAAGCCAGAAAAAAAGAATTGATTTATTCAAATATTTGTAAGACTGGTGCCTGCTTAATAGCCTGTTTCAATTATAAAATTGCCTTTTATTGTTCTTTGGCCCATTTGTAACTATTAGATTGCTTGGTTATATAAAATAAGAGTGCTGCCTTAGCTGCATAATTTTGCATGTAACAGTGTAAATACGACATTAAGCTCAGAAATGTACGGAGTTGCTTTATGTTACTGGGTGGTGACATTTGTGGAATAGCATGTATTTTCTCCTAATCTGATGCTATTCCATCTGGTGTAATGTAATGACCCAAGATTTTAATTTCTTGCTCTGCAAAGACACATTTGTTTGCATTGACTTTTATATTGAATTGACACAATCTATGAAATACTTTCTTGATATTATTTCTATTATTGGAAAAAGAATTGCCTATAATGAATATATCGTCGATATAAGCAATAACTGTATTCCAGCATAGATGACCCAATAAGATGTCCCTCAACTGTTGAAAATGTTGGAGAGAACTGCTTAATCCCATTGCCATATGATTATAATTAAAGAGCCCAATGCCATCTATTAAAAATGCAAGTTAATGTCGATCTTGTTTGAATACAGGGATGGAATAAAATCCTGAGAAGAGATCAAGACCAGTGATATATTTTGAATTTTGAGAAATATTCGAAGTATCTTCAGTATGTGGAAATGGGTACTGAATACATGTTAAGTACTGATTAATCTTGCAAAAATCTGTGAGAAATCTAATATCTGCATATTTATTCTGTATATCTAGATTTGGTGCAGAGAATCTTCACATTGAATAACCTCTACTTTTTCCATATTGTGCATCTATTCCAGTAACGCTTGCCTAACTTTAGGACATATGATAAGGTCGAGTCGCAATTGGCTTATCTGAAGTTAAATCTAATTTAATATGGTAATTCTTTGCTTTGGTAAGCTCCAAAATAGAATGTGCAAATCTGTCCTGAAATTTCTGAATAACTTCCTTAATAGCTTGCTGCTGCTGGCTATCTAATCTAGAATTTACTTTCGTCAAGAGTTCACTTCCTTATCAGAATCTATGGATTCTAATTTGTTGAGACAATATTTAATTGTTTCTGTGTTGTCATTGTCTATCACTGACAAGTACATAGGAACCTGAATAATCTTATCTGAGTAATTGCAATTAATAAAGAGAATATTATATTTCAATAATGTAATCACATTATATATCTTAATAAAATCGACTCCTAAAATTATGTTCATTTTAAAGTGGTCTATTACCAAGAACTCCTGTGGGTAAGTATGGCCCAAAATTCTCAAGTTGATTTTCGATTTGAACTTCAGTGCTTCTAATTCCTCGGTCGCTCCTACAAGCATGAATATCTCTGTTATAGATTCCAGTTTCCACTTTTAAATTAATGTAGATGCAAGACAGCTGTGTGAACTTCCTGTGTTGATAAGTGCGCTGAATTGCCTATCACATATTTCGAACTGAATTCGATGGGTCGATGTGTGTATCAAAGCTTGCTGACATTCAAGTTTTACATCGCCGTGCTGTGGTCGTCGGAACGTGTTTCGGCTAAGTCTGTGTGCATGTAATGCATCAACATCATTGCCGACTTGGTGTTCCTTGGGGGAGAGGGTAATGGCTTACATGTAAATTACTGTGGTGGTGTCACCATTAATGCGAAATTCGATGTGCCTCATTGCGAGTTTTTTTAAATTGCTTGATGTTGCCGTTATATCAGTTTGGAAGTCAAAGGCCTGGTTGGGAAAAAGTGTGCAATGGCGTGCCTTGTGTCCCGAATAGAAACACAGCACACACATTATTTATGCCTTGTCGCCTTTCTCGCGAAGCTGCACCTCTTGAGGTATTTTGCCATATAAAGTTTTGCACACGTCATTTGGCTTGGTTGCAATAACAACTGATGGCGCTCCCATTTTCCGAATCACTTGGTCTGTGACCAGATTCTGCTGTGGCTTACAGTTTTCTCGCAACAATGTGGATCGTTTGTCATTCGGGATACCGAACTGTATAGAAGAAGTACTGACTTTCGCCTCGCAATGCTCCTTGGTTGATTTCTATGGCAAGAATCTGCATTGCGAATCAGTATGATGTCCTGACTGTAAGCATTGACCTTATTTATTTCTGCATACGACTTGTCCTTCACGACATTACTGAAAATCACCCTTTATGTGTTCTTTGTCCATTCTTTGTCGTCTGTGAGGGAAATGTAACTAAACCACTTATCATATATTTTTTGACTACTGGGTACGTTCGCCTCTACGGACACAATGGTTGTTGCCCCGAAAGTACTGCATCGGTCATCTTGAAACTGTGGTAGATCACATGATTCCACGTTGTCTGCTCGTGATCTTCACCTGTCTGTAAACCCTTGGTTTTGGTAATTCTGCTGAAAACTACATGGTTGGTAAATTTTTTTTGGCATTGCTCTGTGCCAGATTATTCCTTCACAATAACTATTGGCTGTGGCATACTCAATGGTATTTACTCCATGCATACCTATTCCTGGGATAGAACTGACTGTTGGAAAATGGTCAGCGGGGTTGGTTTGTGTACTGATGTGAAAAATCTGCCTTTATTTGGGCCTCAGTAACTATTTCTCATTGGCTGTGCTGTATCCTGCAGTTGCTGATTTCGCAACGTTTGTTTGCCAATTTCCTCTTTCAACTTAGCGATTTTGGAATGAAAACACTCAAGATTGTTTGGAACTGTAGCTACAGCCTGATTGTATCAGTAGATACCCAGCTCTACTCACTTTAGAATGCTAATCATCTAGTCTGTCATTTTCTCTAACCCGATGAGCTTGTCTGCTATCGATGGAAGAAGCAATTTCCAGGGGATGCTTATGAACTCAGCGTCATTGGCATGGAGATTGTACTTACACCGGTAGTACAATAGGTTCTCGACTCGTTGTTGGAAACTCTCACCTATTGCTTGCCTTTTAGTATAGAGAAGCTGCCTAAACGTTTTGCTCTCCTGTGTGGGTATAAAGATGCTACATAGTTTTGCTTCTACAATCTGCAACATAATGTTGTTACTGTGAACTTGGATAAGGTTGTCTATCGCATAATTAGATGCACCTTTCACATGTATGAGAATGCACTTACAATGTTCAGTATCGTCCCAGCCATTAATGTGACTAACTGCACAGAATTCTTCTAAAAACTCGGATATGTTTTCTGAATTTGCACTGCAACATGTTGGCACTCTTTCCTGCTGGTTAACCATAACATGAACTGGCTGAATATTGTTCATGGTGCCACTAACAATTTGTCCTGTCTGAGTGTTCATGTTAATTGTGTACAAATTTTGATACAAATGTTCTGTTTGGGAATGCGAATGTGCCTTGGGTTAAAAATAACTTTCAGCATCATGTTGAAATAAAGGGTGATTTGTATGTGGTAACGACATGTTCTCTGGACTTGCGAGAAAAGAGTAGTCTAAGCTGAGATTCTGATATACAGAAAAACCTGAAGGCGCAGATTCGCTCACATTTTGTCGCGAAAGCTGTTTCTGTTTAAGTATGTGTTCCGCTTCGGACATATCTAACTGTACCTGCTTGAAAAGCTTCTTCACAGACGATTGCACTGACTTGCTAGATGTATCCATAAACTCTACAATATGACATAAGAAAAATGTATCAGACACTATCTAATGGAGATGACTGAGTACAGATGTAATTGAAACACAAAAATGTCCACAGTATACTTAAACTAATGTACTAACTACAAGCACTCTACTTTTTTCTCCTTAACACACTACACATACCCCAACCTTACTGTAGGAGACTCGTAGCACTACCAAAATGGTTCGAAACAATGGTTCCGTTGTACAACGTTCATTAGGCTATGAAAGCAATGTGACACTCTACTACTACTCAAAGAATGGGTGCAAGGTGAGCTCGGTGTGTTGTTCCTGCAGACCGTGCTGCGGACCGTGCTGCATAGCACAATGTAAGCATGGCAGTCCCGCTGCTGCAGAAGATGACTAAGCTTCCTATCTATTGCCTGCTCATATACAGAAAGAATATGTAAGCTTGTCCTTGGCTATACTGCTCGCTATCCTTATAATTACACTCGACTTACCTGATTTTATCACAGTTACAAAAGATAACACAACTCACAAAACACTGTTACTAAATACGCTATTGAAATTCCTAAAACTCACTTAGCAATTACGATGTGGTGGAATCTTAAGAAACCTCGATTTATGTTCCAATGGCACTACTAAAAATGCTGCTGTCGCTTAGTACCTGAGTGAAGGATCGAAATGCGCCTCCACTAGTTTTATGGTCGGCTTAGCCAGCACTCGATAATTACTATTGCCAGAGTTATGGCAGGATAAAGTGGACTCTACAATTATACTAAGACTGGTGACTCCACCAAACCTTGCTGACCTAAGGCTGCAAAACTTGTCTTTGGTTCAACTCTAATATGACACACTTTACTTTACTTCTTAATATCACTCTCCAAATCAGCACTACTACTGTTCTTTAAATACCACAAGGTCTATACTGTGGGTCATATACCAGATAGTAAAAATCAACAACACAAACAATTACAAAAATATGCTTTTTATAACTTCGAAATTGTCCACAATCTGTTTATATTACAAACTCTAATTCTTTAATAATTCTGCCTACTATTGCAACATCTAAGTCATATTTAGCCTTACTATGTAGCTTCCCTAGCGACTCAATCTTGCATCTTAAATGTTTGACACCTACCACTTATTTCGACTCGGATAGCACGAAGCTTCTACATCCTGATGTCGAGTAGTGGAGAAGTAGTTCTGTTCGATTGCGTCTCATGATGTGGAATTACTGCTGCCCAGCGACGCCATCGCGTCTATGGCACCTCAGAAGTTGTCTTCAGTATATGGTTTCACACAAGCCGACAAGTGGCTGAAGAGTGGGAGCGAGCGCACTTCCAGCAGCTCTATTTATGCATGCTCCCTCAGGCCAGTTTTTCTGACGCTGGTTGCTACCTTACTGTCCCTTCGGCTCCCCTCATCGGCAGTGTGTGTCCCACATGGCCAGTGTGGTGTGTGGGCATATTTCTCCTATATGCTAATCCCAACAACATGTACCTAATTGTAGTGAAGTGTCATCTCATTTAAAGTCGCCAAGCAGTGTTCATTTTGTCATCCACCCATCCTCGTCGGTTTATCCCGTACATGGAGTGGGTATGAGAATTTTGTGTGCCACCATGAGCACAAGTAAGAAAAACTTGTAAGAAGCAATTCCTGGTTCTCAATCAAATTATGGAATTCAAATATCAACTCAAGATATTTTACACATATTTCTGTGAGAATTGATATCTTTTTTTTTAGTTTTGTGTAGTTTCATAATTATGTCAAATTATTCAAATATATTTTAAACACCAATAAAGCAAGGGAAATATGTTAATTTTATTTTCAAAGAAATAGTGAGTATTTTGCTAGTGTTTGTTATGTTTCATTTGCAAGTTAAATTTTTTCAGGCATTCGGCTGGTGTGAGCTCATGGAGCCACTTGTCTTAGTCTACCAGGCATTGAATCGGTAATAGGAGGAAGGTATGGTGTCATTATGCTCTGGGTACAATTACCACTTTGCACAACTTTCCATACAGCTACAAAAGTTTTTGTGTCACAGAACCTTATCATTTAGTGCCTGGAGAAGCCACTCCGCATATTGTGGGAACAGTATTGCCCAGAGAGGTGTAATTTTCCATTTATTTCTATTTTCATGTTCAGCTATATGCTCACATTTTTGCAGTACATCCTAGCATGAAGGCTTAGGACCTTATTCTGTGTTCGCATGTGTTTACTTGATTGAAATATGTTGAGTATGTGAGAAATATGTGTGTGTGTAAGCAAACCATGTTTAATATTTCATGTATGAACTTTGGGCATGTAGGCGCACGAGACCTCACAAATCTGCCAAGCTTATGCGTGACCCTAATTAAAATTATTTTTTCATAATTACTCAAGTCAGTCATGTCCGGCCTGCAGATCAGCCTCAAATAGGCTTGCAATAATCAGATTCAACACACTTTCTGGCCCGAGGAGAGCCTATAATAGTCCTTAGTTAGAGAACATAATGAATTTCCATTATGAGGCAGCAGCTGTAAGACTGGGCGGATCACCACATGAACCTCAGAAACAAATTCACAGCACTCGCGTCATCGCCATCTGGCAATGACTGACGCCAGTCAGTAAAAACATATATTTCCTATAGCCTAAAATTTACATTTAGAATTTTCAGTTCCCAGAATCATGTGCATCACGGTCACTCAAAACGTCCGCAAACATCTTTCTGTTTACTTCCTCAGGCGAATATTTTAACCTTGACTGCGAAAATATTGTGTTTTATGATATATCATTACAATTTTCCAAAGTCAGTGGGCTAAGACAGGTTCTTTAAAGTATGGACTCCCATATTAAACAAAACGAGTTATTAATAATAATTTACTAATTTATTTACAGCCACTACAAAGGAAATAGTCGTGTCTTAAAAACTCACAATACATTTTTATAATTTGCTGTTTACAATTAATATTTACACAATCATCCATTACCTCGTGGAAATATGTGCAATCAGATAAATTAAATCAGTCCCAATAATCAGCGTGTCAAAATATAGGGTGAGTATAAAAGAATACCCCAAATTTGAAGGTCTATAATATTGAAACCAAACAACCTGCAACGTTGGTTGACCATTCAAATGAATCGTGGAAGCGTGAAGTTTATTTACCATATCTTCATAAACGTTCAGTGTGACCACTACGAGCAGCCCAAACGACATCTAAGCAATACTCAAACTCGTTTTATATTCTTGTTAGCATGTCCAGTGTTACGGTTTGGATGGCATCCGTAATTATTGTTTTGAGGACATCAATGTTAGCCGGCAATGGTGGACAAAACACTTGCTACTTAATGTACCCCATAGAAATAAATCGCACGTGGTATGATCCGGACATCTTGAGGGCCAATGATGAAGAGCCTGGTTACCAGCTGCTCCACAACCAATCCAGCATTGCAGCAACGACTCTTTCAGGTATCCACGAACAGCTGTGTGCCAATGGGGTGGTGCACCATACTGCTGGAAAATGAAGTCCCCTGCCGCCGCTCCTAACTGAGGAAACAACCACTCTGTAAACATATTCAAATAAGGGATTCCAGTTACAGTGGGCTCGTGAAAAAAGAAACGACCGAAAATCATGTCTGTGGATACAGCGCAAAACACTTTCACTTTGGGTAACGCGACGTTCCATACAAATGCTAACGTGAACTGGCACAACGTGCGGATATGGGGTCAGGAGCATCCACATGAAACCACTGAACACGACCTCAAAACGAGACTTACGGACGCCATCCAAACTGCAACACAGGACATGCTGACAAGAGTGTGGAACAAGTTTGAGTATCGGGTAGATGTTATTCTGGTCTCTCATGATGGTCACATTGAACATTTATGAAGATATGGTAAACAAACATAATGGTTCCACGGTTTATTTGATTGGTCAACGAAGGTTGTAGGTAGTTTGGTTTCAATATTATAGATCTTCAATGTTGGGGCATAATTTTATACTCATTCTGTGTATATTAAATAATTGTGCACTTTATATGTCCTTATTTGACACTTCCAATAGTTTCAGTAAAGTCCATATCACACATTCTTACAGTTCCAACTTAAGTCAGTCCACATTTCAACAGTCGGGAATATTCTAGAGTGCTCCGAGTGCTCTCATGAACAGTAGCCCTCTAATCGTCGGTTACCACGTCTTCTCGTCCATCGACACCGCACCTCCACTCATCTGCCGTCGCCTCGCACCCTCTGTCATCGTCCATCCTTTCTGCTGATGTCCCTCGCTGCACCAGACTTTGACCGATTGTCACACATCAGTCAGATGGCAGTGGGGATGGAAAAGGGGGGGGGGGGGAGTTAAAGTGTCGTCGGCTTTGATTCAGATGGTGTGTTACAAGTTCCTAAAAAAAAGTAAATCTTTCAAGTTGAAGTTAATTTCGAATAAAAGAAATTAGTACCAGTTCAAGTTCCTTATGGTAAAGTAACTTGTTCACATTCAAGTTCTTGCACAAAGGAACATAAGTTCCTTTAGAATTTTTTTTTTTTGCAGTTGATATGAAAAAAAAAAATTATTATCATAATCTTTTTATATTTTTCTAAATACATGCAGAAATTACAAAAAAAAAAATCCTATGCTAAAACACAATACCAAACAATGACAAAAATTTGAGTGTTCTCATTTAAAAATAATATTTTACCAATAAGTGTTCTATAACAGAAGAACGTATAGTATGATCATTTAACACAACTTACAACATTCCAGTGATTTTTACTCTTTGAACACTGCATATTTTACGAGTATTTGACATTTCATCGACAAGGCAGTAACTCCTCTTACACATGACATTTCCACCAGTATTGAACAGTCTTTCAAATGCAGCACTGGATGGCATGCCAGTATTTAATTTTATGAATAGCTTTTTAACACTGGGCACAGAGTTCAGCACTGCAATGTCATTACTTTATGAGGACAAATATGTATCTAGTTCATTCTAAGAAATATTCATTTCCCCTTTCCGGTTATACTTCAAGTCAAATACATCTTCCCCGTAGTCATTTACATCTCCTTCGCCTTGAACATCGTTCTCTTGAGCAAAAGTGGATGGAAAATTTTCTGCTGTGCAGTGAGCTCTTGAATAAGCAAATGTTTTATTTCAAGTGCCCTGCTGTGAGGAAGCCACTCCAATTTAAATTTTGGATTTACTGACGCAGCCATCATCAGTTCCTTGTTCTGCCATAAATAACCAAACCAGTAAACAAAAAACACACACATATATAATACTGGACATTTAATTAAATGTAATAATTAGAGAAAATATATAAGTATGTTATAGTCATAGCCATAAATTCAACATAAAATAGTCTAACCAGTTAAATTTTACCTTATGATTATTACATTACTGACTTCTTCCACAAGTGCAGAACAAAGAGATTGTTCTTTGTTGCCTTTCATTTTAAGCTTTTTGAGCAAGGCATAAATTGCTGAAAGCAAATATCCCATATACATACTCCTTTCTCCTTGAAGAATGTATAGTGCTATAGTTAACGGCCCCATTGCCTAAAACATGTTGAGCATAACAGTATCGTTTTAGCATAGTCATACAAGCCTATCCTGCCCTTAATTTTGTGGTTTATTAAAAAATTTCTTACCTCTCATTAATCTGTTATAAATTTGGATTCATCATCAGTGGTCCTTGGTAATGAGCAAAAATCCATACACCTACCTATGCTTTAATTTTTTCTGCGTTAAATTATAAGAGCTTATGAATTTGCTTGATTTCTTCCTATGGAGAATTCCATCTTTTTACATTAGGACACTTAAAGTATACACTGTACGTGCACTTTATGTGATCTGCTGTCTGGGATGACTGGTTAATTTTTTTACCACAACTTCAAACAATTTGCTATAGTAGAACAGTATGCCTTTTTATAATATGCATTTTCTGTCGCATTCTCTGCATCTTGTGGTGCCACAAAATTTAAAGCGTGACAAGTACTGCGTTGATGAAGCGGTAGTGTGATATCTTCTTCCTACTCTTAACAACTGAGTTGTTCTACAAGCTCAACAAATTACACATCTGCATCATTTGAATCATAGTCCATTTCTTTAGTAACTTAACGCTTCTCAAAAAAACTGTGAACATAAACATAATTCATTGATAGAGAATTTTCTGAAAAATATGGCTGTAAACAAGTCGGAATATTTGTATATTTAAGGATTTTTACCTGAAGGCCTTGCAGAAAATGCTGCAATCGTCTGTAGTTACTTTAACAACTTTATATTGGATTTTGTATTCAACCAATATCTTATATATTTCTCCAGCCAAAACATCATGTGTGTGTGTCTTCCTTTGAGCCTGCGTCATGCCAGTGCAGCATGTTTTCGCGCTAATGTATTGGGGTTTCTCCAGTGCTCCGTTAAACCGATGTAGCATCTGAAAATATTTAAAAAACTTTCTGAATGATTTATAAGATCAAAAGTGCAAACCAATTACAGTACATATGGGTTGAAAAGGTTGTAACGAAATATTCATTTAATTGTGACCTTTAGACACAATTCAAAAGTCGCTGTTACACATTCAACACTGCTCATCTCTCGAATTATTGCAAGACCAATATATTCTTTCAATTTTAGTAAGGTTTATATGAATGATGCAGATTTCATGATGCTTAATTTCTGAGGGAACCAAAGACGTGCAAGGTTAATAAATGAAGGTTTGTTTACAATGGAGAAATGAATTGTTGTGCGTCCAAAACATCTTTAGTCACCACTTGGTTTACAGAACCAAACCCCTCGAGAGTAGCTTGCCTTTTTGAAGTTACGTCGTTGTTACTCGCAACTTCTGCGATGTGACGTGACGGCTGTGGAGTTACAACCCAGAAAACACTCTGTGCAGGGGAGGCAGTCCCTGTAATAAATATTTCAATGTTTACATTTCTCCCACCGTTACAATTTCGCTTCCCTTACATTTCATGTCAAGCAGAGCTCTTTATTTTATAAATGAGCGCTACTGATGTGATACTATTGTGTAAAATGCCTTTGTCAATGTTTATATTATAAAGAGAATTAGTGCATTTATGATAAAAAATTATAAACGCGTAAAAATTATGGATGAAGAGTACGAACAAATATTATGTTTACGAGAAATTTGAGAAGAATTGGATTTATAATTCTATCTATACTGTGTTATAGTATTAAGCCGAGTTAATACATGGTTTTACCCAAAGTCTATAGTTAAGTAAAGACTCATGGTAAAATCTAATTGAGCTAGCTTGTAAAGATTATTTAATTTATTTGTAGAATGTAGAATTCAATTATTGTTTGCTATGTTAAACGGTACACATACACATTCATTTAAGTTCATATTACAAATTCAGTTTAATTTGCGAGTTCATTTCATTCTTGTTTAGTAAGTTAGTTAAATTTCTGTAATATCAGCTACCTATTTTAACAATTCACACTTTCACTTTATATTCACGATACATTTAAATTTATTTAAATTGTTTTCAAAATCCTTATAATATTCACTATTTCCCAACTATACAAACTATTTGCGAAACTTTAATTAAAGAGAAAAAACAACATCTCGTACGTCTTCGTCGTGCTGTAGGTAGGCAGGCAAGTGCTTGAATGAACTGGCAATCTGGTGAGGTGCATAGACTACGCGAAATTCTTTTGGCAGTAACCTAAACTCGTCCCGTTTGTCCAAGACACTGTGCGAGCGCACCCTTCCAAATGCTATAATAGCCGAAAAGATTTTATGGCCACTCGGACAACATGTGTACATTTTTTTAAGAGCGAGAAGATGATTGCTTTCCCAAGGGCTTGGACCGCACCTTATACAGGAGTTTTTAAAAAGTCCGAATGGGTTCCGAAAACACACGAGGGGCACTTGCGACTAAAGTATGCCGCTGATTTGCTAAAACAAAGGTTTTAGGAGAAAAAAAACTAGTGGCTCTTGCGACTAAAGTAGGCTCTCCTTGATTGCAACGAAGGTTTCCAAAAACACTCGAGTAAATATCCAATGAGATATTGTCATGTGACATGGTTAACCAATGGGAACATCGGAGGGTTGAGTGAATACGACGGCTAGAACGAAGGAGGGGTGGTGAGGATTTGGGTGGGTGGTTGTGGGGAGGGTCGGGGGGCAGGTAAATGGTTAGGATTGTGAGGGATTAGGGTGGTGAGGGCGGTTATAGTGGTGGGAGTGGTAAGCGGTTGAAGGGGATTGTTAAATCATTGTTATTTATTGTAAAGGGGATCAATTGTCTGCATGACGTGGTGTGGGGTGACCTGTGGAAATGCAAGATTTGAAAATAATTTCTAGAGTTTTAATTTTTTTATAAATTTAAAAATATGTGTTCTAACGTTTTTTAAAGTAATTTTTGAAGTTTTTAAGCTCAAAGAAACAATGGTCGAGATCAATCGTCAAGGTCACCGACATAAAACATGACAGAGCATGAACAGCTCAATACTCCGATGCCCTACATCCTTGCTCCGTTCTCGCCATATTTAATTCCTCCTCCACCCAACAAAATCCTAAAAATACACTTTTTGCTCATCAATATTTAGTTTTGTTGTATTATTTGGTTTTAAGCGCTAACTTGAAATCGGTGTACGCGATGTAAATAAATCACTCAAAAATCACTAACGATAGATAAATATCTTGAAAAATCTTTTACAATCCCTGTAAATCCCACAAATTTCGTGTAAATTACAGGAAAAACTGTTAGTCTAAGGAAATCACTGAAAATTACACAAAATCCCTTTCAATCGCAGAAAATCACGGTAAAACACACCAAATAATTGTAAATTACAGAAAATCGCTGTAAATCTCAGAAAATCACTGTAAATCGCACAAAATTCCAATCATTCCTAGAAAATTCTGGCAACTCGCACAAAAACGCGGGAAATAGTAGAAAATCTCGCATAAACTGAAAAAAAATCACAAAACTTGCTAAGAAAACCAAAAATAAGTTCAGATTATTATTATTAACAAAATGATGGTTCGGAAAATTCTTAAAACACTCCTAAAATTTTTGCATGTGGTTATCTAACAAAATCATGCATTTCAGCCAATATGGTTGTCTTGGATGATTGGCTGGTATTTTAAGTCTGTACGTTTGATTGGCAGATATGTTCATTTTGAATAGTCTGGTTAGGATTGGATGGTATGGCTCGTTCGAATGTGCAGTCGATTTTGAGGGTCTTGTTAGCTGGTATTGTTGGTTGCTTCGACTTGTATCGTCTGGTTAGTTTGACTGGTCGGTCTTCTCTGTTGGTCTAGGATGTATGTCTTGTCAATTATCCTTGGCCATCGGTCTTGTCGGCTGATATTAGTCATCAGTATTATCGTTTGCTCTGTTTGTCTTTTCGGCTGGTATGGCCAGTTATCACGGTTGATTTTGTTACAGGTGGTCTTTTTTGTTGGTTTGACTGGATAGTCGATCTTATTGGTTTTTCTGGTAGGCCAATATACATGGTTGGTTAGGTCGGTTAGTCAGTCGCCATTGTTAGATGTTTTCGTCTAGTTAGGTGGTGCCCGGTCTGTAATTTTGTCTTGTTCTAATGAGATTATTAAATTTTCCCTGGCGACCATGATAAGCTATATATATATATATATATATATATATATATATATATATATATATATATATATATATATATATATATATATATAGAGAGAGAGAGAGAGACATTTTCACAGAACTAAAATTTTGTATTGTTAACTGGGATGGCGAAAAATTTAATAGATAGAAAATGTATCGGGAGTGTGTTGTGTTCAAAAATCACTTTTCAACTAATGAGAAATATGCTCTAAAGTGTCACATATGAACTGAGCTTGGTGGCTCTATTGTCTAAGGTTGGAAAATGGTGGCTAACTAAGATTATAAAAGGGCCTTGATCATAGTTATGTAAGGTTGATTTTGCTTGTCTTGGCCTCCGACATTCCGAGTTACAAGGACCTAATAATAATGGTTCAAAATGTGACAACTTTGCCTATAAGTGTTCTAGATGCTGGAATCTCGTAGCTAATGTACTGTAACATGACATTTCTTACAATCTGAATCTATTTTTCATAATTAATGGTTGTTTCACACATTGGACACTTCCATGCATAATACTTGTAATTTATCTATGTTTCACATGTGTTTCAATTTTCGTAATTTTTATTATGTTATTTTTTATTATGATTAGGATATTTAAACTTAGATGTACGGATGGCAATAATGTGTGTTTAGTTGAAATATATAGCTAGATTTTATTTTGTTTATATTTTAATTAATTACTAATATTTTGCATTTTTGGTCTCACCTTTATTGTGAATGTTTCAGGGAATTTTTTTTTGTATTTTTAATTATTCTTCTACGAAACCCGTAACTCTATGGAACAGGGATTTAGGCCGTATGGAGTGTGTCGTTTTAGTTCTTTAGCTAGGAAGCCTTGCGATTGTCTAACATATTCATATCCTGTACTACGATCGGCTGGAGAGTTTAATGTAGGGTTAAGCCTCGCGGGCAGTTAGAGAGTTCTCTCTCTCTCTCTCTCTCTCTCTCTCTCTCTCTCTCTCTCTCTCTCTCTCTCTCTCTCTCTCTCCTCTGCCACCAGCCTTCAACTGCGTAAGACGCTAGGACAAGACGCTCTTCCTACATTTGGACGTAGCGGAGGTTTTTTAATTAGAAGTCAAGGTGTTTTAGCTCTTGCAGCTTGCTGCAGTAATTATTTGTGTATTTGCGTCAAGTTGAGATAGTAAGTACTCCGCATAGTTTTATTTAAGCAGCTGTTTAGGAGTTTAAGGTAGCTAGCTAGTCTTGTAACGTCCACGTAAAGTAGTACCGCGCCCAGACCTGCGATACCTACCTCCGTTCCTTCTACATGAAACACCGTCCTACCTTCGCCTATAACCTGGTATTTCACTACGAGCACTATTTTTCATCAAGTTTTTTAATTTATTTCATGCTAGACTTTGCTACGTTACGCCGTTGGCGTAGAACATTCTACATGACGTCATGTTGGCAATACGCCTATATTAGCTTCAGTAAACTTTAACCACAATTTTATCTGTGAGAGAAGTCAAGTGTTTTCTACTTAAATTGAGACAGTCAAGTTACATTTTTCTGAACTAGGTTCAAGATATTTTATTTTGAGAGGGCTGCGTATATTGAAAGTGCTTACGTCATACTGTTAACCTAATACGAGTCACGCAAGGGTATTTGAAAACGGCCGTTAACCATGACCACTTCCTAACGGCTGCTTAGTTTGAAAACTATGCTTATCTTTGTTCATTGCCATTCAGGGTCATTTGATAACTTGTAATATTTTTCCAAGCTTAAGACAAAACAGATATCTTTCAATTTGAACATATTTGAATATTTTCAATAAATAATTTTAGCTGGATTTTGACACGTCTCATATCTTTTATAAGTATGCAAGTTTCTTATTATCCGTCCTCTACATATTATCAGAACAAAATGATTAAACAAGCGTCTTTCTATGTGTGTAGATGTGTCAAGTAAGTTTCACAGCTGTTGTGGCAAATAATTGTTTGCCTGTAACGTGAGTGGGGCTGGCAAACGTGAGTTCCTACGCATTCTACGTACTGATTCCTGAACTGAGTATAGCTGAGCAAACATATTTCTTGGGGACAGTATTTATTTATTTTTGCTCGCTAACTGGATCGCACATATTTACAACGTCATACACAGTTTACGATTTTGTTATGTGTTGTATTACATAAAATTCTGGCTATCACAACGAGGCGGTTTTATGCTGCATTGCACTACGTTACAGTACTATAACACTAATTAACTAAATAAGTTCGCTACGCCATATGTAGGTCATTTTTGCCCCACAAACGCGGCATAGTTAACTTAGAAGAATGTGAATTGCATATATAAAATATATTTATGCATAAATACATATAACACACGACAAGAATCTGGGCGAAGATATTTAATAATCGATTCCAGCATTGTCTACAAATTCCTCTTAGAAACGAGACCATTGATATGTCAAATTATGTATTGACGTCTTTAAATACTTTATATGATAAATTAACTTAATTACAACAAATAATCAATTCACCAATTTTTATTAACATACATGTAGATACTGAAGTCGTCTTAGAACATATTGTGTAAATTATTGTTTTCATAGCACTTGCTTTGTGATGTAAATGCAATGATTAAAAATGATTATAATTCTAAATAATTTGCAAAAATATATATAGATATTTTTTCTATGATAAAAAATAATTGATTTATATTGGTAAAAGAAAAGTAAATTACCATGCAAAAATGTTGCAAGTTTAACCTACTTGTCTTGTACCCCAAAGTTGAAAACTTCTTTTAGGAAGGGCGATCACAGCCGAGTGGTTCGATATAAATTTTTTATTGTTATGATTATAGGTTCCAATACAGCTGGTTATTAAAACATTTTCTCTCGAAGTTCATGACTACCATGCTAACATGTAAATCTTACAAGTAGTAGGGAAATGCCAATTAACTTGCAAGGGGATCGGGGATCAGAGCCGAATCCAGAGGAGCCGCCATGTTGTTACATCACCCGACCGCCATCTTGGATGTCATTGTCCTTTTACCCTTGACCTATGACCTTTGACCCGTGACCTTGATCATGAGCCGAGGACGTTTGACCCTAAAATACCACAAAAAAACCAAAAAATTTCCAAGAAATCCTCAAAAAAATATATAAATTATAAAAAAATTTCTAAAAAAAATCCGAAAAAATGAATGATCATAAATTATGAAAAGAATTATTAAGAAATTATTAAAAGGATCCTAAGAAAATCCCAAATTTTTCTCGAGTGGGCGAGAGGGATCAGTGACTCCAGTGACCTTAAAGCCAGGTGACCGGGATCAATGACTCATGACCCGTGACCTTTGAGCTTGAAAATGCAAAAAAAAAAAAATCTTAATTCACAAAAAATTCAAAAATATTCCAAATAAATTAGCATAAAAATTTGTGGTTAAAATTATTAATAAATCGTTTTAAGATTATTTTAAAATTTATAATTTAAAAAACTTTACATTTCCGAAAGTTCCCACAGCACCACCAATTACTCGTTTCTGTTCGACTCCAGCAGACAACTGACTTCCTTACCCCCACTCCCATCACCTATATTTATTCCGCCATCTTGATTTTCTCGTTCGTCCTTTGTTTATACTTTACTGGAAGCCACCATTTTGGTAGGCAACCACCAATGCGGTAGGAATCACCCATCCGCTATATTGGAAGCCAATGACCATGATCTTGAATGACCTTGAAAATAAAAATTCTAGAAAAATTTAAAAAAAAGTCAACAAGAATAATACTTTACAGATTACCTCCGCCATATTAAATGTAACCTACCTCGACCTTGAACCCTTGACCTAGAATGAACTTTGAAACAAAAACTTGAGAAAAAATACATAAAAGTCAGGAAAACATAATACATAACTGACTACCATCACCTTATTAGATGCAGACTAACTCGAACTTGGCCCCATGACCTTGAATAACCTTGGAAATGAAAATTCGAGAACAAATACATAAAAGTCAACAAGCATTATAAATTACAGACTACCACCACCGAATTAGTTGCAGACTACTTCGACCATGGCCCCCGTGCTCGACTATCGACAAGCCTCCACCCCCTTCGTACCATCAATTACTCACTTTAGTTTGACTCCCTTCATATTGGTTTATATTTCTAAACACATAGGTAGTATCAATTAGGCAAAACTGTTATTGTCATGTACCGAATGTTGACACTGACCATTCCTGCGAAGCACGTAAAATCCCACATTTAATTGTTTATTAGTTTTATTCTTGAATGCGAGATTTTTTTATTTGAAATAATTTTTTATGTAAAACTATAGGGGTTTTTTATAAAAAAAATTTTTAATATAACATATTTAATAAATTTCTTTTATTTACAAAATTTCCAATTCAAACATTACTTTGCGATGAGTTCTTCAAAGACAAGAGAAGGGAATCACATTATTTCGTAAGAGGTTGGTATGCACTCGTTTTTAGCTCCAGAATATTTACCGAATCTAGTGTCCAGCCCGAATCCTTCATCGTCATTTCTTCTTCCTCACGACATGCAGTTGGTATATTTTCTTCTACACTATTGTCGATGTCATATACATTATATACAGATATATTAGAAGTCTTGAATGCCCTCTTGGTGATACCTTCGTCCAATGCTTCACGTTTAGTATAATTGCATTCTTGATATGCATATTATATATCTTAGAGGCCAATGTATTTCAATATATTCTGTAAGTTGGTTTATTGGCGTCAAATAATGGGAAGTCAGAAGGACAAATAGTCGTATCATAGGTTTTACACTTAGACAACAGATTCTCAGAAATTAGGACAATGATTTTTCTTTCTAAACTCACAATCAAAAAGTCAGATACCTAACAGGAATTGAAATTAATTAAATCTTACAAGAAACCTACAAAAGGATAAATACCATCAAAAACTAATTAGAGAAATTCTTTTTATATTAGACACACATCTCAAGATTCAAATACACAAAAGAATTTCACATATAAATATTACTTAGGAACCGATCTAGTTCAACACCCAAACAAGTAAAAAAATAAATAAAACAACTGGACATTGGTCCACAACAAAATTTGCAATAGTACGCACACACATGCTTATATATATATATATATATATATATATATATATATATATATATATATATATATATATATATATATATATATACACACACACACACACACAATACAAGATATTGTTGCAACAGGACAAAAGAAATTACACAAGAACAATACAACCTAGATGAAAAACATCTGAGATTAATAAAGCAAATTTTTGTTAAAAAGTGAGCTCACAAAAGAGACAGATCCTGAAAATGACCCGGTTCGATGGGCGATCAGTCCATAAACAAGACGAAGTCAGGATCACAAAATAATCGCAGTTGCTGAATGATTTTATGAGAAGTGCACAGTTAGGGTCGGTAGCTCATCAACAGTACAAAAAAAATATTATTTGGTTGCATGAAGTTTCTTTAGATGTGATACGTATGCTCTCGTAATAAATGTTCCTGAACTGGGATCAGCTAAATCAGCAGTGACTGGCATCAGAAAACGTTGGATTTGATATGTGCCCGACCAATGATAAGAAATTTTTGCCATTTCTTATCAACTGCCCTGCTGACAGGGTGTGCTTTATACAGAACATAGTCACCAACATGAAAAGGGTTATCTATGTGACCTTTATTATACTTTGCATTGAGCTTGAAATGAGCTCACTTCAAATTTTTGAGGGAAGACGCCCAAACATCACATACATTCTCAAGATCGTTCGGCAACAAGTCATTTAGATGCCACATATTTGTTAAAGAATTATTTGGAGCAAAGTAAACATGATATTAAATGGGCTAGTTTTGTGAGCTTCGTGTTTGGCAAAGTTGAAAGCCATTTGAAACCAAGAAAAATTTTTATCCCGATTTGTCTGATCCATCGCATTAAAAGCAATGAGTGCTGAATAAAGTTTCAATTAAAATGCTCCGCATGCAAATAAGGAGGACTGTATGGGGAAAAAGTTATGTGGCCTAAATCATAAGAAAAACGTATGGTTTTAAACAGATGAGAAGTAAACTGAGAACCGTTATCCTAAACAATATATGAGGGTGTAACAAAGTTTTGAAAAATACGTGTTTGAAGAACACGAATGGTGTAGATAGCATTAGGTTTTCTAGGTGAAATTAACCAAAAAAATCTAATGATAGCGTCAACTCACACTGATAACATGTTACTTCCTAATTTCTTTCTAGGAAAGGGGCCAACAAAAACAATTATTTCCTCCATAGGTTTTAACGTCCATCTGAAGATAGATAATATATGTGTGTATTCTGTGCTGCCTTGCTCAGACCACAAATCCTGCAACATTTTACTCTTTCAGAAATGTCAGCATACATTCCCTTGTAAATGAAATGTTGACGAGTAGCCTGAATGGTTTTGTGTGTTTCTAGAAGAGCACCAAGCAGGGATAATTGAAAATATTCCAAAATCATAGCTTTCAGGTGATCAGGCAATACAATACACTTCTTTTTGTCATGAGACCAACAATAAAGGAGCCCTTTTGAAAGAATGTAAGGTTTATGTTCAATGCCTCATTTAAAATTTTTAATGATTTGATCAATTTGCTATATTTTTCTTGGTGTTCTTTGATATCCGAAAATCTAATGGAAATTTTGACAAAACATTACAATTTGGCAGAATGTCAGATTCGACATTGGTACCATCAAACATGCAGGACAAATCATTAGGAACGACATTTTGAGTACCTTTAAGATGTTGTACAATAAATTTCAGGGAATAAATTTTTACAACCCATTTACCAATTTTTCCTATATGGTGTGGATGAGCCAATAGCCACGACAGAGCCTGTTTGTCTTTTTCAAGAATAAATTCCGCATGTTCAAGATATTGCCTAAACTTATCAATAGCAAAAACTACATCCAAACATTCTAGTTCATAAATGGTAGACAATTTCTTTTCTTGGGGAGTGAGAGTTGGAGAAGCGAAGGCAATTGGCTGACGACAGCCATCAACCTCCTGATCCAGTACGGCTCCAATCGCTCGACTAGAAGCATCGGTTTGTAAGATAACCTCCTTACTGAAATCTGGCATTCATAACACAGCAGGATGTATGTCATTTTTGTGTGTGTCGAAGGCCTTTTGCTGCTCCTCACCCTATTCAAATTAGACAGATTTATTTCTAAGTGTGTTCAGTGGTGCTGCCTTTTCAGCTAAATTTGGAATATTTACCAAATAACTGTATCATACCAATGAATCTTGCAATGCCTCTCACATCACGTGGTGGGGGAAAATCTCAAAATGACTTAGTCCTATCAGGGTTAATGGAAATTCCCCATAAAGATATTCTGCGTCCTTAAAATGAAATTTCTTGTACAGTAAACCTAACCTTATAAAGTTCAACACTGAGACCTGCCTTTTCTAAATGAGTGAGAATTTCTTTTAGGTGTCTTAAATGTTCGTCAAAACTGCCTGAGTAAATGACAAGATCATCTGGATGATTACAAACAAATTTAAATTTAACATCATGAAAAATCGTATCCAAAAGTCTAGCTAGTACTTGGGCACCCGTGGCCATGCCAAACAGCCCACGAGTAAATTGATACATGTTTCAAGGAAACAAAAACTAGTTACTGGTTTGGAATCTTGGAGAAGTTAGTGGTACTCCACATTCAGATAAATTGTGGTAAATGAAGATTGCTTTTCCAAACCTACTGAAAGCCGAATGGAGATCAGGAAGAGGTACTGGTTTCAATATTTTTATTAAGTTGTGCCGAAGCACCAACATAACACAAATCCAAAGACACAGTTGATTTTTTACAATAAAATCATTCTAGAATTCACTGATATAACATCAACAAGAACGCCCTTTTAAAATTGTGGTACACTGGAAAGTTTTACTAATAAAAAATTGGGCACATTATAAACATTTTAGGATAAAAAGACACAACTGCCATATAGTATTAGCATAAAATTACTAATCTTGCTAAAAGAGTACATAAAATATCACAGATGTTTCATAAAATCTCTTCATTTATAAATACTGAAGGAAATTATTATATGTTTATCACAATTCAGTGCCATTTGACAAGCATCATCACACAACTTGACTCATCCTAGGAATACCAAAAGAAAACATGAATTAATTTGTTCCTGCACAAGGAGTTGCAACAAATTCTGGAATGGTCTCATCCCAGTGTAGTGGAAAACAGGGGCTCACAGACCTACAAACTGTGCCATTAAACAGGTTCAACCTTGGTACAGCACCATACCTCTTTCCACTTTTGCTAAAGTGACTAAAGCACTGCCACAAATTTAATTAACAAGCCAAGTCCTAACCTCACAAGTGAAACCTAATAACTCACTACAACAAAATATGTACATTTCGGCTCTCGAGGATTGTGCCATTCAAAGGCGCAATTCTACTCATTGTACAGAATGGCCTCGTTTTCATTACTAATATACATGCATAAACAAAAAACACACCATGAAATATTACTGCATCAAACCTCATTAAAGTATTATAGGAGAACAATAAATCTTCCAAGAAATTAGCACTAAAATAGGCTAAAGGACATAAACAGGTACTAACATAATTCAGCTTCCATCCTCCGATTCAAACTTATTTACCAGAATAACATAGGTGCCGCGGGCGAGATCATAGTGCCCTATCATAGCCATGGCAGTGATAAAAAAAACATTATAAAGAATATATTGAAATATCCAACAAACATAACCTTTAAAGCCTTAGATCGTTGATGAATACCAGCTAACCTAGCCTTTAAAGTAGCACACCTTTGAGCAAAACAAATTTGAAAACGAGGTAAACGATTCTCAAAGCTCAGAACAGTTTATAACAAAAGTCGTGTTAAAAACTATTATAATAACTGACCTGATACAACATCTTTACTACACACAAGGCTAACGGAAGTGAATCAGCGAATACCACAGCTTTAACTGAATACAATTATCTAACAGGCGAGCCAAAATCAGAATTTTGAAAAAGTTACATCTCTGTATCCGAGAATTACACCTTACCCTAAGTTAATGCTTCTGCCACAACTCCACACAAATCATCATAACAACCACTGTACCAACTCACAGTTTTCCTTGTTATCAAACAACGCTAGGCAGAGTAGCGCTGGCCAAGTTTAAACCACCATTCCACCAAATGCTCCAAACTGGATTTACAGATGATAGGCTCATGTAGAAGAGTGTCAAATGGCCTGCATATAACAAGCGAGTAGAGCAGACGACATGTCGCAGGCGAGGTCGTGAACGAGAGTGAGCGAAAAACTAGTTCACTTCCAAGGCACTGACTTGAGAAGGGGAAGAGTGTAGTGATGGAAAGTAGGGGAAACCATGGGAGGGAATAAAGGAGGAGGGGGAAGCTGAGGAGGAGCATCTGGTGGCCTTGGGCATCGCACAAAGCCAACAAAAGGGGACAAAGATAAAAATTTTGTCTCAAACCCCACCCCAAAATGTTACTTCTCCCTGGTAGCACCACTGCAAACATAACATGCAAAGTCACTCACGTAGTACAAGTTCTCTGAAGACACGGAAGAGCAGAAAGAAAAGTACAGGAAAGCACAGATACAGTGCACAAATCCACCACTCTGGTGAGAAAGCGAAAACAAAAAAACCTTCATGACACGAACAGTTCACAAGCCCCAATGGCAAACCACTTCCAGCAGGGCGTTATCCAGGATATGTAGAAAAAGTCTCCAACAAGTATAGAGGCAGCCAATAAGAGTTCGACTCCAGAGCAGTGCGCTTCTTCTTTGGACGGAACACCTCTTCGTGGGATCGGTGGTGTTTCGGAGATCACGGACGACTCCTCCAGAAGGCAGAAGATCCATCGCACCGCAAGTCACACCAGCGGCGCTCACCTCAAGTCGGCGGGCAGAGGGGAGAAATGCAAACAAGGTGGAACCAGATAAGTAAGACAAAAGGAAAGCCAAGGAAAATTGATAAAAGGAAAATGAATAAGGACTAACAAAGCCTGAAAACCTCACGGATAAACAGTAAACAATGACAGTTTAAAAAAATCCAACTCTACTGTCTGACTACATGGGGCTTCAGGTGAGAAACAAGCACCTTGTGCACTGCCCTCCTAGATCCTGGGCAACAAGGGAAACTGTGTTGGGTGTTAAATTTTCACAATACAATATGGCCCTATGGATTTAGGTATGGGTATAGAGCTAAAGTTGTTCCCCAAGTCTGCCAACATATAATTTGTACACAAAACCAACTCGCCCAGATTAAAAACTACTAGAACACTATTTTTGTCAAACTTAGACGCAAACAGACTGCTTCGCCAAGGCAATTCGGCGATGGACTTTGCCGAACAGGCGGTCATGATCAGCATTTCTCAGGGTAGAAGGGATTGGAGGAAGGTTCCCAACGTTTGTGAGAGGATGGTAAAGAGGACGACCAAGGAGTGCCAATGAAGGAGAGACACCAGTGGATTTGTGAGTCGCACTATTAAATCCCACGTTGATGAAGTCGTGTTCTTTATTCGAAATGGCATAATCATGATTGTAAAATATAGAGAAACAGGTATGTAGGTTCTTATTGAACAGTTCGACCTGATTACCCTTCGGGTAATAGGGATTCGAGGTGTAATGCTTAACTGACTAACTAGAGCACATGTTTTTAAATATAACAGAGGTGAAATACATGGCATTATAAGTAAATAGCTCCTGTGGAGCACTAAACTCCTTCTGGACTTGATCCATCAAGGCTTTCACTATAGAACTTGCTTTCATGTTTCTAAGTGGAATAAGTATTACGAATTCCATAAAGGTGTCCAAAAGAATCAGAATACAAACATTACCCTTTTTTGACTTGGTAAGTGGCCCAATAATATCTAAATGAACCATCGCGCAGCACGTCGGAGAATTTCACAAAGCTGTGTGGCCACAATTAGTATGACCAGGCTGTTTACAGCACTGACAGGAGTCACAAGATCTTACATATTCTGAGACATCAGTCCTTAAAGTAGGCCAAGCGAACTGGTTGGCAATCTTCTGAAAAGTCTTCTCCACCCCCAGATGATGTAAAAAATAGAATCATGAAAATAGGCAAGAACAACACCTTCAAGAGATTCAGGAATCAGGATCTTGCGAACCTGACCATTTCTTCCTGCAAAGTATATAATTCCATGCTCCAACCCATAAAGAACTGACAGCCCTCCATTAATATCTAGCAGAACTTGTTTGCAGAAATTATCCTCACTCTGAGCGCGATGTGAACTGACGAATAGCTCAGCAAACCTCTGGATCATGGCTAGAGACCCCTCAGAGATTACCAAATTCTCCGAATGGAATTCAGATGGGTCATTCATGCGAAATAAAACATCTGCAACCACGTTGTCTGAATCGCGAACATGATGTATTTTGAACCGAAGTCGGGATAAGTACAAAACCCAATGCCCCAATTTACCGAATTGTTGAGGATGAGCTTGTACCCAACTGAATGCCTGATTGTCAGTAAACAAGCCACACTCGTCGTGCTCGATGTACAAGGTGAACTTTTACAACCCAAATATATAGGCGAGCATCTCCTTCCAATAGAACCCAAGATGGCATTCGGATTCGGCCAGGTTCTCTATCCACTTACTCAAAATATCGCCAAGAGCCAGAGAAGACACCTCCACCTGGACAACAAACTGTTGTTCAAAATCGGGAAGACGGAGAACTGGTGGAGAAGATAAAATCTCCTTAAGATTATAGAAGGCATGTTCCTGATCGGGACCCCAGGCCAAGTCCATCCCCTTTTTCTTTAAAAAATTCAAGGGCGTTGTAATCTCCGAAAAGCCGCTAATGAATAGGTCATAATAGCCGAGAATAGTCAGGAATTTCTGAAGTCCCTTGATGTTCTTGGAATGGGGAATGTTTAACACAGGAGCCACCCACTCAGATATATTATCAACCTGCCTGTGATCAATAGGTAACCCATAAACCTAACCTTGTTCGCTCCCAAAGTCACCTTCTCTGGGTTTACCATTAAACATACATCTCTCATCTTGTGAAGGACATGCCGTAGGTGATCTATGTCGGAGTCAAAATCTTCACTGTACACAATGATATCATCCACAGAAGTTAATAACAAACCTGCATTTAAAATCGGCAAGCACAAAGTCCAACACTCGAGACAAAGCCTGGCTACCAAAGTTCGAACCCATTGGTACATGAATGAACTCTAACTGGCTCTATAGCCTGCTAAGGGCCATACACTTTCTACAAGACGGATACAGAAGACTTTGATGGAAACTATGATTTAGATCTAAAACTGAAACTACTCTGGCATTGCCAAGGTGTTGGAGGGTGCAATCGACTGTGGGCAATGGAAATGGGTCTTTATGAATGTTACAATGCACTAAGGAGGGATTTACCATGAGACAATATTTGTCACTATCCTTCATAACCAAGAATCCCGGCGAGCTATAGTCTGATGTGGAAGTGACTATGACCCCAGCATACAGTCATTTATCGATTATCTCCCTGAAAGCTTTCAGCTAGGGTGGAGGACACTTGAAATGACAGTCACTAACCAGGACATCATAGGTTAGGGAGAACCTGCAAGGAAGAACATCAAATCTTCCTGTGCATGTGGTAATCACGTCCTGGAATTCCTTTCTTAAATCATCGAGTCGAAAATAAAATTAACCATGGTATCCTTGTCCTGCTCGAGGGATGAAAACAATTCTTCATTGGGAGTCTCGATTAACCCAACTCTTATGTTTGGGAGAAAGTCGAAGGATAGAATCTTTCATCAAAATTGACAGATGCTCGCACATTCCTGAGGAACTCCAGAAAAAGGATGAGATTATGAGACAACTGCACAAAAACCCAAAATTCGAATGTCCATGAAAACCGCCCAACTTTGAGATGAAGGTGAACAACTTTAGAACTTGTAACAAAGTCGCTATTGGCCACACACAATCATTTTTCCTCAAAATTCCCACCCCCCCCCACACACAATTGTTATGAGCTTATTTTCCACGATCAACTTGAGCATGAACTCACTGATCACACAGTGTGTGGCACCTTTGTCTACCAGAGCAGGAAAATTACTTCCACTGATGGTGACCATAACTGATAATCTATGCAACCAAAAAGGGTTTTCAAGTTTTTTGGGACCAAGATGACCACGTATCTTCTTGATCACTCCCTGTTTCCCGATTGGTTGCACTCTCTACTCAAATGCCTGACATGGCTGCACTAAAAACATTTGCATTCATGCAATGCACACCTACTCGCCCAACAATACTGAACCATAACAATGCCTGAACAATTACAACACTGCTGGGAACTACGAAACTGTCGAGCATCCTCGACCACCACGGTGTGATCAGAAGAGGGATTGTTACGATCCCTGTTGGCACGATAAGATGTGACCACTAGTGCTTCAAAATCAGAAGATGCAGCAATGTGGCTCTGTATATAAGTAACAAAATGCCTGATTTTACGCAAAGTGTGTGGAGGAGATAACATTATGCAGTGAAATCGAACCTGCGAAGTCAGATTATCAACGACATCTACCAAATCCTCGAGTTACATTCGCACACACAGTATGCCATGGAAGAAAAAAAAAAGGTTCTGCAAATTCGCTGAGATTCTCCCCATGATTCTGGTTCCTATACACTAGCTCCCTCTCGCATAATCGTCTAACTCGAGTTGGAAACAAGGCCTTTATGATTCGTTCCTTGAAACCCACAAAAGTTCCTCCTGCCATTTCAAGAAATACCCTCCTGGACTAATAATAACAACTTCCCCTGGCACTTAACCATGTAAGCTCTCAATACATAGTCTTCAGAGCTCAGTTGAAGGTTCACCAAATTTCTAACCTCAATTAAAAATTGCAAAATATCTTTATATTCCAGAGAGGACAAAGGCTCGATTTGTTGAAGGGATAAATAAAAGAGTTTCGAACATTGGAAACTTCCTGACGCGACACTCACAATGACTACCTGTCCCACAGAGGAAGACCCAGAAGCCCCATGCTGCTGGCCCCACATCCACTGGCAACTTCTGCAAGTAAGCTGCTTTTTTCCCTGCTTCCATGCCAACCTTGTAGTCATGGAGAAAGGTGGTCAATTCTTCCTTCGACAGGCAATAAATGAATGAGATGTCTCCCAAGTTGGTTATATGCAAGAAAAATAATTGACAGGCATGTAAAACAAGCAGAGCAGCACAGTTTTTGTGCCGAAGCACACAATAAATGTAACACAAATCTCAAGACACAGTTGATTTTATACCAGTCTAATCATTCTAAAATTCATCAATTCAGTATGATCACAAAACAATGCCATGATAGATCATCAATAAGAATGCCCTTTTAAAAATTGTGGAACACTGCAATGTTTTACTAACAAACAATTGAGCACAGTGTAAAAATTGCTGGATAACAAGACACAACTTCCATATAGCATTTGCATTAAATTACAAATATTGCAAAAAGTGTACATAAAAATAGCACAGATGTTTCATAAAATCTCTTCATTTATAAATACTGAAGGATAATATTTTATGTTTATCACAATTTAGTGCCATTTGACAATCAATATGCATCACACCACTTGACTCCTCCTAGGAACAACTAAAGAACACAGGAATTAATTTGTTCCTTCGCAAGGAGTTGAAACTACTTCTGGAATTGTCTCATCCAATGTAGAGGAAAAATGGGTCTCGCAGACACACCAACCGTGCTATTAAACAGGCTCACCTATGGTAGAGCATCACTACCCTTTTCACTTTTGCTAAAGTGACTAAAAACACTGCCACAAATTTTATTTACAAGCCAAGTCCTAACTCACAAGTGAAACATAATTGAGACTCACTAAACAAGAATGTGTACATTCCAGCTCTCTAGGATTGTGCCATTTAAATGTGCAATTTTACTCATCGTACAGAATGGCCTCGCTTTCACTACTAATATACAAACATTAACAAACACACCATGAAATACTACTGCATCAAACCTAATTATAGTATTATTGGAGTACACTAGAACTTCCAAGAAATTAGCACCAAAATAGGCAAAAGGACATAAACAGGTACTAACTTAATTCGACTTCCAGCGGCCGATTCAAACTTATTTACCAGAATCAAATAGGTGCCACAGGTGACATCAAAATACCCTACCATAGTCGTGGCACTGATAAAAAAATATTAGAATAATGTATTGAAGAATCCAACAAACATAAATTTTAATGCCTGAGATCGTTGAAAAATACCAGCTAACCTAACCATTGAAAGCAGCACACCTTTGTGGAAAACAAACTTTAAAACTAACTAAACGATTCTCAAAGCTCAGTACAGTTTATCACAATAGTCGTGTTACAAACAATTATATTAACTGTCCTGATACAATGCTTTTTCTACAGACAAGGCTAACACAAGTGATTCAGTGAATACCACAGCTTTAACACAATATAATGTTCTAACAGGCGAACCAAAACCAAAATTTTGAAAATGTGACATCGCTGTACCCGAGATTTACACGTTACCCTAAGTTAATGCTTCTGCAACAACTCCACACAAATCATCATAACCACGACTGTAATGACTCGCAGTTTTCCTTGTTGAGAAACATCGCTAGGCAGAGAAGCGCTGGCCAAGTATAAAGCTACATTCCATGAACTGCTCCAAGCTGGAATCACAGACGATAGGCTCAGGAAGACGAGCATCAGACGGCCATCATATAACAGGCGAGTAGAGCAGACGACATGTCGCAGGTGAGGTCGGGAACGAGAGTGAGTGAAAAGCTAGCCTGTTTCCATGGTACTGACACTGAAGGATGGAGGGGAAGTGATGGGAAGGAGGGGAAAGTAGAGGAAGGCATGGGAGGGGAGGAATGAAGAGGCTGGAAGCCGATGAGGAGCAGCTGGCGGCCTTGGGCGTCGCACTATGCTAGCAACAGGAGACGAAGAAGAAAAATTTGTTTCGAAGTTTACAGTTGTCCACTACCATACTTTGTTTCCAATTGGGTTTAGGTACCAAAAAAGGCGGGACTTCAATATGGTGAAGTAGACTGCTCAATTATACCTTTGTCGAATAAGTCATTAATGCATTTCCTTACAATTTTGATTTGGGGAGGTGCTAATTTATACGGATGCCACTTGACATTTTCTTTGTTAAGTAACTTGATTTGGTGTTCGTGTAAATTAGTAAGGCCTAACTCACTGGTAAGTACCTTAAGAAAGCATTTGCAATTATTTTCAATAGCACATAACTGCTGTTCATTAAGATGCTCAAAGGTATCGATTACTTGTTTGGACTCGCATTTATCAATATTGGAAGTTCTTTGTTTGGTGTGTGATCGCACCAAAAGTATTTTAGTGTCTGGATCAATCTTAAAAAAATTCGTCTTGAATGTCCAGAATTAAGCCTGTAGCAGCCATGAATTCATAGCCTAAAATGAAGTTGTGAATCCAGGTAAGATTATAAATCTTTAACTTAACAGTTGCGCAACAAGAAATGGCAAGGCTTGCCTGGAAGCAGTGTAACATTGGACATCTGAAGGTTCAACAGCTATAGTTATGTTTAATTCTTTTCATTTTTCAAAAGTCTTACTGCAATAATTTTTTGAGCAGATCCAGAGTCCACTAGAGCACTAACTGGCAATGGTCCTAATTTTACCTCAATATGTGGTGTCCTAACTTTTTGAATACCCTTGGTATTAGGGAAGTTAGCATGGTATACTTCAAATTGTGTTTTGCTTACATGGTCATAAGCACCCAACAACCTTTGAAAGTTTTGACAAAGTTTCACATGATTGACCAGGTGAGCATTGTATTGTGAATTGGCAAACTTGCCTGAATTGTCAGGAGAACAGCTCACTTATTCTCCTTACGTGCCTTGTTTTTTAGCTTACAACACTAATCAATATTGTGGCATAGCTTTTTACAATATTTACATGAAGTTCCACTGGTAAGAGAGTCAAAGGGTGAAGGGGATTTGTCATCATTTGGTTTCCGTGACAACTCTTTTCCTCCAGTTCCTTCAGTAACGACATTGGTGGAGGGATGAAAATTTTTTTCTTATGTCGGGACCATGCAATGACCTGTGTGCCTTACAAATATACTGTCTCTTTTGGTCGGCGTATCCTATATTTTGTGAGTGAATACAAGCACAATTTAATTCTGCAAATGTATTGGGGTTGGAAAATAAAAATTACGTGAACATTCTTGAGGCTCCAAGCCCTCTAGAATAGTGTTGACAACATCTGATTGTGGCTAATTCAGGGGTAAAATAATTGCAGCCTCTTTAATACTACTGGCAAAGAGAAAGTTCTTCTACAGGTCCCTGTAACCTCTTAAACATTCTCAGTTGCAACTGAGCACGCTACCTTTAGGAGACAAAAAAAATTAAAATATCTTCATAGTATGCATCAAATGACATGTGCTGCGAGATGGCAAAACTGGTTCGTTCAGTGAGAGGCCTTTGCGTAAAAGGAAAAATCACTTCAAGGAGTTGTGCTTCTGGCACAATATTACTTTGGTGTAGTTTGACTATAGCTTTTAAAAAATCAAAAATTTTCAGTACACTTAAGCCATCAGTGGCAGCAAAATTACGCAGCGTGTTTTCGAGAGTATGGGAATTTTTCCAAAAACAGATTAATATGGGCACGATGGTGAAGATGAAATGGGCATAGATGTACTGGAAACTGTGGTGATGTGAAAGGAATATGATGTTTGAATGGGTATGGTGTTGTGGATGACAGTGGATGGGATGGTGGTTGAGGTTGTGGAGGTGATGGGTAGCTTGCCAACAAGGTTAACAGGAATGGATTGGGTAGTAAGAGGGACATGTTGAGAATGTGAAGCAATATTAATGCTGGCAAGCTGTTGGGTGACAGTGGTGATGATGGTGGTGTGAACATCTACATCTGAATTAACTATATTGGAGAGTGGTTCCAGATTAGTAACAGCCTCAAAAAGTAACTCTGTTTAAGCTACAATGCTTTGAAGTGATTGCACTTGGGTCTCAGATAATTTATCAGATAACATAGAAAGTAGGTTATGCACACGTCTTTTGAGATACACTAAGCGATCCTTTAATCTGGTGTAAGAGCCAGTATCCCCATCACTGAGGTTATCATAAACCTCTTGAAGTGAAATAATTTTTGTGGTTCGAATACGATATTCTGATTCAACATTTGTCAGCTAAATTGTCCAATGAAATGGGAATATTATTATTTAATGCAGCTCGTAATGGATTCCAATATGCAGCTGTGGTTTGTTCGGGGACTTGTAACCCTCTGATTGTACACTCGTTGGTACAATCATCCTTTAAGAGCAGTTCGGGCACTATAGGAAATTCCATGACTGCAAGAATCACACTATTAAAGACAAAGTCACAAACAAAAATTATAATCACACACACTTAACCTACGTTTATAGTAAATACAGATTTCTTGTCATCACCATTCATGCCCCAGTCTCAAATGGGGATACATTCAACAAGAGTGCACACAAAAGAAAACCAATCCACAACAAAAACCATCAGCTGCTTCTACCACTTGTAATGTAGTAGCAAATTGCATAGAAAAACACTGTCGTGTCTACCACTTTTTATGCATCAGCCTCGTGAATTGAAATCCAGCACCAACATGTGCTTTCAATACAGTCCAAAGAAGACTCATAAGAAGGAAGGTGGAGTCAAGATTCTGTATAGGGAGTTGAATTCAAAATGTTAAACAAATATTTTAGTGATGTGCTCCGATTTTTATATAATTGAGAATATACCCAATAAAAAGAAAAAAAATGTTTCAACCTAAGATAAATATGTAGTTATTTATATATTAAACATATTGATGTGATTTTTCTGATTTCACTGCAAAAACCTTGTTTTAACTTTATTTTTATTAATGGCAAACAACATTTTAATTTAATCTCTTTTTCTTTTTAGACTTTACTGGCGAAAAGCAAATATTTCACTTTCCTTGAAAAAGTTAAATTTCTATATTGACACAAAAGAGCACTTTATGATAATGCATGAATTAGTACCATATAGGGAAATTTCAAAACGAGAAATGAATTTCCTTTCAATAAGTATGTATGGTACTTATTTGACTAGTTCCATACAGCAAGCAAACAATCTCACTTTATAAATAATAATTATATAAATAATAATATATTTATATACAACGATGACTGAGTATTAAATAAATATTCAAGCATGTATGCAACTATCAACTTTGGCCATGGCATGTTGTATTAATTTTATTTTTATAGGATTTTTTAAATTTAATTTTTTATTCTTCATAGATTTTACTGTGTTACATCACCTTCGGGTGCCCGGTAACCAAAGAAGATAACTGCAAAGTTATTTTATGGGTATGTTATATAACAAACAAAAAAATATATAAATATATAATTAAGAAAGGCTACACAAAGCCTTATTTGTCGTTGAAGTTACATAGTTTAGAAATTTAAAATCCTCGAGGGTGTTCACTCATAACTAAGATTTAAATTACATTGTGTATATGGTTAAAATTATATTCGCTAATAACCAAATTTAAAAATAGTTTTGCTTGTTCATCGAGAAGTACGTGGTCATTATTCCAAAAATTTATATATATATATATATATTCATGGCCACAGTTCTGAGCTCTACATTGTAGTTCCATGCCTAAACATTTTTTTTTTACTTGATTCCAGAAGAGCATATATGGACAAATGCAAGCTAGAAGAAGATTCTCTCTTTAGGCGAAAATTCACGCCCCGACTAGAAGAGCAGAAAACATCCCAGGAAGGATGTTGCGCCACGAACTATCGCATCGCCTTGTTACAAGCCACAAATATGACTCGGGAGGTAGAACACGTGAAACACTTGGACCACTAAAGTTATCAAAAAACATAAAAATAAAGTGGCTGCACACAAACGAAGATGAAAGCAATAAAAAATAAACACAGTAAACAAACTTATCCTAAACGGCGGTAAAAATAACTAACTACATGGATGGATGCTTGCAGACACTAGAGAATAAATTTTCAGAAGCCTACTAGATGCTGTACGTACAAGGGACACGAGTAGACAATAACCTTGATCACTCACATATATATCGAATCGAGTGTGCTCAGAACTTTGGTCTGTGGCGACTAATCGTTTATACAATTACAAACAGAAAGACCTCTAAATACCTAATAAAGAATTTTTTCGTTAAGTTTTTATAACTTGCAATTGGAAGAATTTTGAATTATAGAAATACTTAATACATTTAAAATCAAACCAAAATGAATATAACAAAAATACATGTTTAAAAAAACGATCTAATAGAACAATATTTTTAATTGAACACATAAATTAACTTCTTTACACAGGCAAAACTTGTAGGGAATAATACGATTTCCTAAATTACACAGAAATGTTGATCTTTTACATAGAACAAACAAAAGAATTAAAAATAACCGGAGCATGATTTATTGAAAAAGAAATCATTTGGGAAAAAAAGTAATTAACTAAGAAAGGAATAATTGAATAACAACTTCAATAAAAAAATTAAGCTTGCCAGTAGAACTGGCGCAAAAGCAGCCTACAAAAATTAAACTTGATGGGTAGGTTTAACAATGGGATGTATGAAAATGATTCATGTTTTTCACTTGGCCACGCAAGTGACATCATTAAGTGGAGGCCTAATCGCTGTACCTACCGAACTACATTAGATCGTCCTGGTGAGCATTAATTTCATTCTGTCTCGTGCTCTTGTGTGGGTAGTATCTCTTCAAATTCAAGTTAGATTTAGAGACGAGTTCGACATCACTACCATCAACTGGAGGTGTCCGAGAGAGGTCGCACTGTAGGGCTGCGGGAAGCGGGATCGCCATCTCACCTTATTGCGCGCCATACTGGTTATGCTGTAATTATCTCAACACACTGTCGGCATGAGTAGAGAGAGGAAGTCACAAACATACAACACAGAATCTGAGAGACAGCCACTCACTACACTGAGGGTGAACCCAGAGATGGCCTGACTTGTGCGGAGTGACCCAAATGCCACTATTGCAGCGAGTAGTGATGCCCACCCTGCAGCATTTTGTGAGTGCCGAAACCATTGCAGACAACAATACGACACAAGATTATTACATGCCCAAAGGCCATTACGACGACTGTCCTTAACACCACATCAACATAGCCACATACTCATGTGGTTTCGTGAGCCTGTCATGGAGCCATGTAGAACGGCAGTTCATATTCAGTGATGAGTCCAACTATTGTTTGGGTGGCGGTGACCAATGCATCCATGCGCGGAAGCGACTTGGACAGCACCATGATTAATGGTTTTTGACGTGAATATGTCTTTAAATATGCAACCGTAGTGTAAGGCAATCCAGAAAATCCGATGATAACAAAATCGTGGGATAGAGTCTGGCATTGCATCTCCGAATCTATCGTCTACATTCAAAATTCAATTACACCACTCTGTTGTCAAGGGATGAAAGAACACGTTACGTTGAGAGGACTGCGAATCATCGAGTGTATTGAAGAGGGGGGGGGGGGGGTTAGCAATTTTGAGTTCGTTTTGCAGCGTCTCATAATTTCCATGTAGTAGAACTTTTGACTAGGAGAAGCTACGACGCTCGTTTAAGTTTCAATCGACAGATCGCGTCAAGATCAATTGATTGCGTGTAAAAAAACATTTGTGTAGTCTGGTTATGGTGAAATTGTATGCGTTTAATGTAAAAATTTAAGAAAACTTAACAAAATGTCGGCTTATACTCGTCAAAAAGCCAAGTCGAAATACAGAATTCGTATATGGTTGGAAAGAGCATCTCAAAAGCAATCTAGTGAGACCAATAAAACACCATGTAATCGAGTAAAGCGGTGCGGGGAACTTAAAATAACCATCAAGGCATCCAAGCCCGTCAACGTGGACGTATTCACGCAAAACAAATGGCCGTGTCTCCAACACAGCCAAACCCAATTTTTCGTCACATGCTCAGACGGTCTGGGTGTCATGGCGTGGGGTGCGATTTCGTAAGATGCTCTATCACTGTTGGTCTTCAGCATAAGCTCTTTGACAGTCCAACAATATGTTGATGAGTTCCTGTAATCAGTGGCCCTGTCGTTTGTGAACGCACATGTAAGTGCTCGATTCCAACATATGTGCACTATTTCTCGTATCGCTGCCTCTCAAGTGTATGCCTTGAAGCCTTGGATACTTTGTTATGGTCAGTAGCACTGCAAGGCCTGTCCCCAAATGAAAATGTGTGGAATGCTAATGGCTGTTCTCTTGAGACTCCACTCGTAATGCAAAATTTAGAGTAACAGCAAATGAATATTCATGCTGCATGACAGCATATAGCAGGATACAATTAAGAGTTCTAAAACCCAATCCAGCGATGTCTGGCGCAAACATAGCGGCCCAATGTCATACTGAGAGACATGGGTGTACCAAAATAAATATTCCTAATGCCATTTTCAAATTGTAATAATTTTTCGTCTTGCGGACATTTACCTTCCTTTTGAAGAGCATTGTAATCATAGACGTGCCTAGACATTTCCATTAGGGGGGGGGGCAGCTGAATGTCAAGTAATGTTACCTGAAATGTTATATATGTATTTATATAAACACATTTGTTCTGCGGTTTTAGGCAGTAATTTATGTTAACAATACAATAATTTTAACAAACCTTAAAAAATTTTATTTGCAATTAAATACATAGTACTTAAACCTGTAAAAGTAAATTCAAAAGTATGAATCACAGATACAAATTATGGTCAAATTAAATTTTTATTGTTCAATTACTTGTCCATTATTAATTTCTACACCTATTGCCAGGTGATTTTAATGAACGGAAGCATACAGTCATTCTGACCATAAAATAATTTAAACAATCCTGCAAACACATTTCTTTACATTGAAGTATATACTTCTTGATTATATACAATTAAACACAAACTTCTGAATTACAGGCACAAAAGAGGTTAAAGTGTTTCAATTTCTATTTTATTACTCATTAAATTGGTTCATATCGATATCTAGTGCAAATTATTTTTCAATGAACAGAAGCACAAAGTCATTCAAAATAAATAATAGTTTTAACAATCCTGAAAAAGTGTTGTCTTTACAAGGAAATATATACAACTTAATTCTATACTTACTATGAAACACATTATAGATATGAGTCGTAGTCACAAACTACACTCAAATGTAACAATGTCTTTGCATCCCTCAATAAATTGCCGAAAGTTGGTTTTGATGAATGAACACAGGGTAATTGCGACCCTTATTATTATTTTAACAATCCTACAAAACACATTTATTTACATGGAAGTATATACTGCTTTATAAATACATAAACATAAATGCCTGAGTTACAGACATAAACGACATTCAAATGGCACAATTTTTCTTTTTTTAATTCCTCAATACCGTGGTCCATATCTACCCCTACGGCAAGTTGCTTTACAATGAACGGGAGCATAAGGTCATTTAGTCGTTCTTGGCTCATTGTCGACCTAAGTTTGCTTTTCACATGAACCAATTAAAAAAATGTTCGTTCACATGATGCACTAGTTACAGGAATTACACTAAATTCAGTAGCAGCCTTCTTGTACTGTGTAAATACACTTCCCAAACAGTTTTGCTTTAACCACTATATCCATTCATTACATCCTTGTTTAGAGAGAGTTTTTTCTGTGTCGCGTGCTTTCAGCAGTCTTATTTCGCCTTCCAATTCATCTAGAGAAAGATCAAATTCTTTGACAAAATCGCAATTTCTTCTTTGGTTATGTCCAGTTTAAACATATTTCTTGTCACTGTAACCATCGCAGTTGTTTCTTGGATAAATCGTTCATCAATGCCCTGAACCAAAGAATCTAGGATGGGGTAATATACTTTTCTACGAATTTTATTTTTCTTCATTTCCGGAAAATGTTCATTTTGTTAGTTTTCATCCAAGTGCCGCGATACGTTTTTGCGTTTTGGAGAAGAAACTTCAACTTCATTTTCTTCACAATGTTTGAGAACAGCATCATATGTTTCGTTGAAATATTTATCATCAGATCGCATGTCTTGTAGCGATGATCTCAAATGGCGCACTTCTCCCATAGCAGTCAAAATATCTAAGTTGGGATCTTGAAGTAGCTTGCTGACTTTAACGATCATTTGTAGAATGGGATGGATGAACTCAATGCCTATGTAGAGTAAAACTTAGAAGCTGCGTAAGTAATCCTTTTACTTTAAGTTTTACTTCTGGGAAAGTGATATTTTCGATGATATGGGAAGTAGTTTTCAATATAGCTGGGAAATTCTGACGTACTACAGCAACAGCTTCGGCTCTACAAGCCCATCTTGTTGTTGAGGGAGATTTCAATGTCCACGATTTTGTTTCAACATTTTGGAGATTTGTTCGAGAATTCCATCTCGAGTAGAGCTGCCTTCTATGAAATTGTAAAGCAACTGAACTGTTCCCAAGAAGTCAAACATTAAACTGTTTTCAGATCTTGCTAAACATGAACCAACCAGTACTAAATTTAAACAGTGTGTAAAACAATGGACATACAATATTTTGGTATTTATGCCTTTGCATCTGGACTGAACACCACTAATCTGACCTGACATCACTGAAGCACCATCAAAACATACAGCTAGCACACAGACTTCCAGCTCAGATTCAATTTCTCCATCGCACTGTTCAGTGTACTGAAAATGGTTTGTGCATCTGTGACAGGTAATCGCTGAAGACCCACAAATGTTTCAACGGCTCTGTTTTGGTTGTCATCAAAATATCTGATTACAACAACAATTTGCTAATGGTGACCACAATCACTTATTTCGTCTGCCATCAGCGATATCTTTTTTTATTTGAGTGTTTTGCAAACTGGCCGTAAAAGAACATTATGCAGTTATTTGATCAAATTATTTGGTATTTTGCTGCTTAAATATGTACTGTTCTTTGGTCCAGCATCCAAGTGCTGCTTATTTCCACAAAAAAAAAAATCATTTTCTGAACTGTCAAAACACTCGTCGTGTCCTCTAAATGGTCTTCCTCCTTTAGCAAGCAAAATTGTTACTTCTATCAGCCAGTTCATAATCTCCCTATTTTTGATGCGTTACTTTTCACTGTCTTTGAATGCATTTCTCTTCTTGACATCAATCAAAACAGCAACAGGTGTAGCGAATGAGAAATATTTCCAAGATGAATCACTTTCAATGTGACATTTAGACTTTTTGTGAAGTCTTAGAAACTCATTTGCATCCTTCCAGTTTCTGAAGCCTTTGTTTAGGAACGCAGTATCAGTATGACTTTTAGATGACGCATCGATAGCAAGAAATTCACGGCAGCACAAACAAAAGTCTGCATCTTTGGATTTACTGTATTCCAGCCAAGTACACTTCTCAAACCATGTTTGCCGAAAAATTCTCAGCCGATTACCGAATTTGGCCCGTCTGGTTTGACCCGTTGGCCAGTCTGGTTTGTCGTTCCAGTCGTTCAGATGGGAGAGGCAAGGCTGGGTCATCGTATTCTATGCAGTTGTTTCCGTCGTAATTAGGTGGTATCGATTGCGTCCTACACAAACTGGAAACACTACATCATGCATAACTCGAAAGCTGTTCTACTTTTTTATCGTATTCACAGGACTCAGCAGCCAAGTTCATAAGATCAGTGTCAGAATCATTTGCTGTATTTTTGTGGGATGAGCTTACACTGTTTGATGGACCATCACATACAGGCTTACGAATAACAAATCTAAAAAGCAGAAAAAAAATCCTAAGATTCTGCCGTGAGTATTGTTATTATACATTAGACATTGCATCATGAATTAATTTTTTATTTTTTTTTATTTTAAATGCACTCCTTAAAATCCCATGTTTAGCCCTAATACGGCTGAGAGAGTATATATATAGATAGTCAATAAAAGTGAATTAATTTATTGTACACTTAAAAATTGTTTCATTCGTAAATGGTTCACTTACTTTAGATTAGTTTAGTGACTTAAGTTAGTGCTTATATTATAGAAAAGCGAATTAATTGATTGTACACTTAAAACTTGTTTAATTCGTAAATGGTTTTTTTACATTAGATTAGTTTATTAATTTAGGTTACTGCTTCCATTATAGTCCATTCACAGTCACTTCACACTTTTCTGAAGCCCTGCTAAAGATCTACTTTTGAAAAAATAAATCACTAGGGCGCATATTTATCCTTCCGCCAGATGCAAACAAAAAAAATCTCCATGGACTTCCATATGGCAAATGAAAAATACTTTGTTTAAATTCATCAGCTGTCCTATAATGACGGTATCTCGCTGTAAATGAATGAAAGGTAAATATTCAGAATTATTTATAACAGTAATGTAGGTTTGTAATAAAAAATTGATTCGAGAATGAGTTAAATAATCACACAGTGAATTTTATTTAGTACAACTTCTCATTCTGCCTGCATTTATGATTTTGATATTTACTTTTAATAAAAATATAGAAAACAATTTTATTCCCTTGTGCAATAAACATAACTATTGAGTGGGCAACTTATATCATTTTATGAATAAATATATAAAATACATATTTTTTTTTCGTATGCAGCACTATACTCCACCAGTGGGAACGGAAATTCGTGTTTTCTGACAGTGAAAAATTAAGCAGTGTTTATTATTTAATATTCGTTGTTTTAGCTTAATGCAAATTTCTAAGCAAACTTTATAATTGTATTTATTAAAACGACATTTTATGTATCGTCTTCTATATATTTCTTTAAGTGCATCATGGTGAAATCGATTTAAATGGACTGTTGGATGGGAGTGCTACCTAACGAAGCATTTCGCCTTTAAACTGTCGTTTTTATAGATGAAACGGTAAGTTCTTTCACAACAATTAATGTATTTAGCTGCCAACCTGTGTATACCGCACATTGATTATTTACAGTTTCGCCATTTTCTCAGAAAACAGTCTAACCATAAAAACTGATAGTAGCCACGTCGAGAAATTTCGCTCTAAATATCCTGTGTTATTCATTGATGAATGAAATATTACTTGTTTTATATAAGACAACGTATAAATAAAAAATTTATGTATGGGCATTTTTCTGGGTTAACTAAGTACATAAAATGTACAATTTGAAATAATAGTTTGAAATTCATCATACCCTATTAAGGGCAGATCACGTGTTTGCTTTCGTCATGTTACCTGCCTGAGCACACGGGAGGGAGGGCTAGAGAGTTGTGGTGGGGCGGTCGGTACAACCCGACCGTAGCCGGGAGAGGGAGATCTCGAAACTATAGCTTAGAACATCTTTTTGGGCATATTTTGCTCCGAGGATCGTTTCAAACTACTTTTCCCGATTGGCAAGCGTGCTGTCGAGAACGACATCGATACCAGCCGATAGAATACCTGAGAAACTAATAATCGAGCCCCAGATTACGTATTAAAATATGCACAGACGTCGAAAAAACGTGTGTTACAGTAACAATAGTTTGTTTCGTTTTTTTATACTATTACGCTGAGAAAACCTTTATCTGGACCTACTTACTTGAAGATAATCCGACTTGTAAAATCGGAGACACTGTCGACATCTGCGCCACGTCGCAAACATTCACTCCTCGTCGGATAAACAAAACGTTGATATTGTCGACCAGGTTTATTAGTATTGCGACTTGCTGGCGTCGGTGACTTGTATCTTGTAGTCCTAAACCTTATAATATGGCGAAGAAATACGGCACAAAAACGATGAAGCACACGAATCCGAGTAGAAACTTAACAAGTGAATTAAAACTTTTTTAAGGCTAAAAAATAAAGTAAACAATAAGGTACTAGTATATTAACTAAAACACAATAAATTACGAATCAAATAGTCTGAAAAGGTCATTGGAGAAGACAAGCTTTTCCTCTGATCGCACGTGCAACAAACAAACGTTTCGGCTCGCTGGACACTGAAAACATAAACAAGCATGAAAATGTAAATGGACCGATGCGCAATACTTTGAGCTTGGGAGGCAGGCACTGAAAAGAAAAAAAATTCTCATCGGCAACAACCAAATGTAATAACACCTAAATCACCTAAAATTGTAAATACATCTTTAGCAGCCATTTTCTACACAAAAAAGCTTACCAACATGAAACAAAACTATTCTTGTACATAAAAACTATTTCTTCTTCTCCATAGTTAACATTTTCCCTCCCAAGTCTTAACTCACGTTTGCTATGATATAGGTACATGCTATAATTAAAAGACAAAATACGTTTTAAAGCTTAATTCAACCATAATAACTAATATAGGCTGTTCACGGTAAAGTGAGCACTTTTTAAGGCTTTCACAAATCGATATTTTTTATTGCAGTCTCAGACGTTAACTTTTGAGAATGGCGAACTGTATCTACTGTGTTCATTAGTCGTATTGCAATGTTTACATAAAACAGTGGCCGATAAGTAGAAAATAATTGAAAGGAAAAATTTAGCAGCGCCTTAAATAGAGCTCACATTATCGTGAACTGCCTATAATTAAGTATATTTATGTATGAACAAAAATTTTGCCGTTTACATGTTATTTGTGAACCAAGAAACCATGCTAATATCAAGTGTTATTTTTCAAAGTTTCGATTAAAAAAGTGTGAAGTAACCGAGAATGGACTATAGTTTGGTGGTTAGTTTAGCTTAGGTGAGTTTCAAACACTAAAAAAAGGTGACGGTTAAATAAGGTTTGATTTACATGATTTTAGTGTTCGAGTAAAGAACACAAACTGCAGTGTTGTCATTTGAGCGACTGCGTCGCTAAAAATACCCAAATGTTAATATATTTTAGAGATTAATAGCACACAAAGGGCAAAAATCTCTAAACCTATCCTCACGCAGCTTGATATTTTCACTGTAAAGTGAACTTGATTTCTTTGAGTTTACATTTTTTCTTAGTATCTGGACACTACAGAGTTTTAATTTTATCTACCTTGAAAAGTTCTAACTTACCGATCCATAATCACTGAAGCAAGTAATTAACACCACAAAAGAAACACCGATTCACATTTTCGAGGCTGGTGAAACGGTAAACACAGCAGAAAAACTTCCGGCTGTTCCACTCCACTGATTAGAAAAATTGCAGAAACTCACAAATTATATGGTGGATGGGTTTTACCCGGTGGAGGAAGTCCAAACTCCCACTGCAAGTTTTCCTAATCCGGAGGGGTGAAAGCAGAAAATAAGAGCAGAGCAGCGCAGTAACTTCATCGTCTTGCTTTCTGGCTACACATCACAAACCCTTGTTCGAAAGTTACGTACACTTGTTTATGACACCGACGTCCGTAGCGAAGTTGGTTGCGCACCTACATGTGGAGCGAGAGCTTCTGGGTTCAAGTCACTGGGAAGTCTTAGGTGTGAATTTACTTTCGTCACGTTAAATCACGAATGATTAAAGTAACCGATATCTAATTACTTTGCTGTCGAAACAACCTTAAACCTACGAAATAAATAACATGTTTATGACGGTAACAAATTTATGAGCGAAATTACCATACATTTAAAGGCTACATTAAGGGGCGCCATGGCCCACCTGGCCCGTTCTGTAGGCACGCCTACGATTGCAATCCAACACTTACTTGGAGTTGCAACAATTTTTCTTACTATGTGTGTATATTGCAAGCTTGTCAAGATTGAAAATAACTACTTCAATTAAGTGTAATGTGAATTTTCGTGTCTGTTTCAGTTAGCTGAGCCGACAAATGGAACATGCATAGAAGACCAGTTCATAGTAACTGGACAAAATATCAATAGCATCGTTCCGGTCCTGTGTGGCACCAACACAGAACAGCATGGTAACTAATATTTTATAATATAATAAAGTGACAGAAAATATAATATTAACCAGAGGCTGTTCACTTGCATTCTCAGTAAGTTTGTTTGTTTCACATTTATTACACTGTTTTTGTTTATATCTATCATAATACTTCATATATTACATGCAAGGAACCTTATTCGCTGTCAGTTTAAGTGAGCATAACTTTTGTAAGGTCCTGTAACCATGACGAAAATTATTTAAAGGTCGGAAATGTTGTTTTTATTTATTTATTTTTTACTTCAGTATACTAGTAAAAATAGATAACTTAAATGTTTGGTTTACTTTGCCTTGAAAATAGTACATATTAAAGTCTTGCCATTCGGTAAAATTGCAGTACCCAAGGGTGCAGTAAATTCTTTCGAAATATGCTACTGGCATTACGAAAATATTACCATATTCAAATCGTAATGTTGTAAAATACCATGTGTTTCATAAATATTCAGTCAAACAATGTTGTTCTATTTCGTTCAAGAAGTAGTACAATTTTTATGTAAAAAAACACAAATGTACTGGTATATTGACATTAACAAGGCTGTACAATTAAAAATACGAAATTATATGAGCATATATTTACACATACAAATTTATGGTAACTTAGCAATTTTATGTGTAATTTCCTAAAACGAGTACAGCATTTGTAATTTTACCCTAATGGTCATGTGAATTTAAATATAACTGCAAGTACTTACTTAAAACATGCGATCTAGCAGTAGGGAGTAGAACTACTTCGAGCTCCTTTTGTGTGTTCAAAAGGAAATATTAACTCCTACTGATGGAATACGCTGGCTTTTGTATATAACTACATACTCTATATCTGAAGTCAATAGTTATATATATTTTGGAGATAACTTTTTATAACTCTGTTGAACTACCAAGTTTTTGTAATTATAATTACAGTGAATCTGCGGTTTTACACTTTTTGTTAGGGAGAAAATGCATTTGCAATGTTTGTGTAAATTTACATTGTCAAATTACATGCACGGAGTTCATGTTATTTAACATCACAATAAGTAAAAATCACATACTGGTATGGTAACATTACACCTACAGTGCACATGTAACTGGGTATGATGAAATTTAAACAATAACGGACTGGTGTAGTAAATTACCATAATAATGATTGTGTTAATTTACAATGTGTGGTAGAATATTAGAATCAAGTATATTAAAATAACACGTACACAGTACATGTGATTTAATGTTATGATTAGTAAAAGAAACGGACAGGTATGATAAAATTACACAAAAAAATGTTGTGTAGATTTACATTATGTGGCTTGATATTGGTGCCAAGAAAAGTATAATCACACATACAGAGTACTTCTGATTGAACATAATGATTAGTAACAAGAATAACAAGTACAGTAAAATTATACTGACGTGGTCAAGTGTGGCGCAATGAACAATAGCCCGACTTGGGCCCGCCATTTTGACGCGCTTAAAGGTGCCAGAAAGGTGTAGGATATGATTTTCAGGGCGGTGAAGGCGATGAATAGGATGTGTTTCGCCCGGATAGGCGCTAGACGCCGTCGTGGCAACATCACGATGATTGTTGAATCTACTGATCTCGGGGTTGCGGGCCATCCACCCGGACTAAATCTCCTCGCCGATGATGCTGGTGACCTTTGACCCGTTAATTGTTATTCCAGATGGGTGATGTTTGTAGGTGTTTGCTAAATGGTAGCCGATGGGTCGACTACGTACCATAATGCTTCACGTGCCGGGAAAAAATTACTAGCTATTAACATTCGCGTGCGTGGATTGTTAGGGACAACCACACACCCATAAGATACGGAACAATAATTAAAACCGACACTTGCAAAAACTCATGACGTAAGGCATTACGTGAGCGGGTATTGTCAGCGCCCGTCCCCTGACATGCGTAAAGCGATCGAAATAAATCACGAACTGTTCAGTTCACAGACGAATTAACTCGATGAAAATAAATCTCGCCCTAGGAGAGCAGTTACGCAATGAAGGGTGGCAGATCAGACACGGTTACACTGATGGAAGTCTTACGACACAAATAAATAACGGCAGAATGAAACTTACCCGGGCAATGCTACTCCCGCGGGAAGAGAGGGCGGTGTACCAGGCGGCTACACGCGGAAAAGGTTCCGGAATGAATTAAAGTCTATTGTATGAAGTGTTCATACCAAAATGTTGAATGCCGCCCGGCTGGGAAAAGTCGGAGCTCGCGGCAGCACATACCGCCCTCGTCCGATGCTACTCGCTGGCTAGCGTTCCCGCCTGACGTGCAGGCGGGCCTTGGCTGACCCACACACCAGAGCGGCACTACTGTCTCTTACAACCTGCAATACTCACCTTGCATCGTGCTATCAAATGAAACCCACGTTAAAATTACATAAAGAATTCTGCATCATAAACACTGGCGAATGAAATGGACATAACACTGGATGCATGATGAGACAAATGAAAATGCGTTAACAATGCACAAAAGAAACAGAGCAACACAACAAGCGATAAAATCTTTAATAAATACATAATAACAGTTTCTAGTTTAGATCCTGGGCTCCCAAGTTCAATTATAGCCAGGTCTACTTCCATAATCTTCCACCTCGCGGAATCTCTACGTAACCATGGCAACCACCTGCTGCACTGCACTGGCGTGCCCTTTCACTGCTCTGCGCTGCGTCGATATCGATCGCTCACCGGCGACTTGGCGTACGCTCTGCTCGCCGTTAGAGTGCACAGCCCTGCTGCGGTGGCGTTGCAGGTCACGGCCGGACAAACAGTCTTCGGGGTGAGGGCACGTGGCACATGTCAACACATGGTGCGCACAGTAAAAGTGCACGTACACATGTACATGTAAAAAACAAGAACATGAGTAGAGATTGTGCTGCCATATACATTCGTGTAAAATTACATCATTTTTTGCAATGCCCCCTCCTCCCTGGGTGGAGTAAGAGGGAGAAGGAGGGTATGTTTTCCATTTTGTGGGATTGTGGTGCATCCCATATTTCACTTTTTTGAGAAGATAGGCACTTCGTGGTCCTTACACCTTAGGTCTCAAGCCCTATGTCTTAAGTTTCAACTTTTAAATTGTATGTCTTATAGTTTAAGTATTAAGTCTTAGGTGGTACTTTCGCCATGATTGCTTCTGCATGTCGGGATGTGCGAGCGAGCGTCGATAAGCGCAAGCGAGCAAGTGCCAAAGTTCCCAGACGATATTGCACCATAAATATTAATTTGTACGGTTACCTGCCTCATTTATGGTGGCTCAGCCGCTGTTCCTGTAGGCCCGATCCCTGGTTCATCTTTGAATATAAAAAAGGTCATGTTGACACAGAGTTTGATGTGTTCCGTGATTGATGGAATAGTTGTTACAGTTCTTTTATTTAGTGAGATTTTCTTATACAGGAACATTAGTGAAAAATCTCTGAACATCGATGTTCACTAGGTTGTCACTTGGCATTGTTTATAATTTTGTCGCTAAGAAATGCCTAGATTCTGTAATGATAATAGGCATGTGATCAGCGAGTAGTTCGAAATTGTTTAACAGAAACTTGGACAAATTTTGGCATGGAGAGTTGCAAGAGCTGATTATGGTTCGTAAAGGCATACCTGGTTTATGGGCTTTGGAAGGCTCACCTCGTTTTTTTCCAGGATGTGATTCTGAATATGTTTCACTATATTGTATACTTTGCGTTCAATGCTGGTGGTTGGGTCTTTTTGGGTCTTTGTATAAATGTATATACTTGTCCGATAATATTATCTAATTTATTTTGCTGTCGTAATCTGTTCTGTCCAACACGACTGTGGCTCGGCCATTGTCTGCAGGGAGAATAACGTTGCTAGAATTAGACGCCAGTGTTATGATGGAGTTGAGCTCGTCAGAAGATACCCAAGTAGCAAACAACAAGCAGTTAACTGTTGGCCAACTGTTGACAGTGGTGGCAAACTTTCGCATTTATGACTGTCAGCATTTATTATTTGAGTGACAATCAGGTCATATAAATAAAAGTGACAGAATCTACTTTTTTTTTTAAATATTCGTAGTGTCCTCTCTCAACGATTGTTAGATTTCAACTGGCATCGCACAAGCAGACAATAAACGAAATACTAACTGTTTCTCACTGATGGGAAACTATTAACAACATGTTTAGGGGCCATTTACGGCATGCCAACTGTTGATTACGGCTGGGGACATACAAGCAGCAAACGTGTGGACCACTCATGGTATACCAACTATTACTTACTGCCGTGATTATGTAGTAGCATGATAATGGGCCATATATGGAATGCCAACTGTTGTTTACTTTTGCGGGGTCGTATAAGAAGCAAACTTGTGGGCCACTCATGGCATGACAACTGTTACTGCCACGGATGTATTAATAGCATGATAATGGGCCACATATGACATGTCAACTGTTGCTTACTGCTGGGGACATAGGAATTAGCAGCATACATACGGCCCTTTGTGGTATACCAAATGTTCCTTTACATTGAAGAAACATTATCAGCAAGATTATGTGCCATTTAATGCATGTCGACTATATGTTGTCGTGCAGTACAAATATAATATGCGAATTCAAATTATTTTTTATTTCGTACATATATGAAGTAAAATTTGCATGCGACATTGCTAGAAATAGGATAAAATAATGTTTGAATTGGAAACCTGCCAAACATAACATGTAAAAAATGCATTATTTTGGATTTTAAATTCCACCTGAAAGTAGCCGGAACTTAAAATACTAGTAATGTATACAGAACACAGAAATTCCAGTATTGACTTTTGATACAAACATCAATTGTGTATATAGCAAAGCTAACAATGCTACTTGTATGTGTAGAAAGTATTCAGATTTTCTTAGCAGGTTTTGTATGTGTTGGCCCACATGTTAGAGTATTTGCTAGCATTCTAGACAGTGAACGAAATGTTTGTGAGTTCGTTTCCAGAGACATTTAATAATTATGAAATAATGCTGATGATAACGTACGTGAGTATGGTAATGAAGTCAATTTTGTTTGGGTGAAACCTAATTATAATCTGTCTCAGAAAATGCATTGGAAGCTGCTTTTATTTTGGCCACAAATTGTCAATAGCTGGGCCACAAGTGGCTTGCCAAAAGTTCGTTGATGACAAGTGGTTAATTACTGTAGGCCAGAAGCAGAAAACCAGGGAGCCAATGCTGTCACACATGACCCACTGATGGTGCTTACATGTTTGGCATGCAGTTGGTTGCGAAGGAGTGAGTCGCATGTGGGCAGATTGTATTTTGCTAAATTGATGTTATCTGAACAGAGGCCCAGATGTGACCAACTGCAAGAGGCATCATGTGGGCCACAAACATATGTGGATGCATTAAAATGGTTGACTGATTGTTAACTGATTATGGAAACTAGATGTGGGCCGTTCGTGTACAAGCAGATTTGTACAAGTGGGCCAACTGAATTTTGCTTCTAGGGTATGTTTGGTTTTGGTGGCCTAGCTGGTTAAACTGATGTTCACCCAGGCCTACGAAATTCGTCCGGTTGGTCTGCTGGCAACATGCTTGCAACACTTTCTACTGACGAAACTATATCATGGAGAGGGATTCGTTGTGGTGCAACACTATTATTCAAACCCTTCTCAACATCGGATTTTTTGCAATTTAATAAATCTTTACTGGCTGTATTAATATCAGTATGTTTGTTTTGTGGTATAAGATGCTTTATTTCGCTTGCTGAACATGAAATTTTTGGGCCAGTTTTTGTTTCAAGGTATCATTGATTTCCGTAAAATTCTCTTGGCCCGGTTTTAAATGGACTAGTAAATACTACTGAACGCTTTCCAGCAGAGCACCGAAGTAATCCCTAGTTGGATTTATGATATTTTGTTGTTTAGCTGTATTTTCTGGCAAAAATATTTTGGTTGGTTTGGCATTAATTTTTGATCCGATTTTCTTTTGACTGGACATTTCATAGCAAGTCTTTTTGGAATAAAAACACTATTTCAGCATTTACAAAGAAAAGTCAAATTATTGGAGCAATCGGATAGAAGGATAATTTTCTTTTCAAGTTTTCGGACAGAAAGATGCATACCGGGTCCATACTCGTAATTGATAAGTTTTTTTTTAAATATACATGCAATGGAGGTGAATTATTAAGTAAACAATTTTGATCATTCTCCATTGCTCCACTCTCATCATAGGAAACCGAGTCTGCGACACAAAAATATCATGGAAAAACCAGGAGAGAGTATCTGTACTCATGATGCATATAAAACGTATTTTAAAAATCTCACAAAGAATTCTTTTAGATTAATATCACAATAAAATCGGAAAAAACAACAAATTATTGAATAAAAAAACTGAAAAAAGACAACACAAATTAAGACAGCAAGAAGAAAATTGAGCAGAGAACAAACTTTCCGCATGACAATGGATGATGCAATGATGAAGTAATAGCCATAATGCTAGAAGACACAACGATGATGACACAGGAGACCAAATTGTGCAAGCAGACGATCTAGTCAGGAAGTTTCTGGAGCTGACGTCTGCTCCCGTCTTTAGGTGGACTAAAAGTGAAAACTGGAATAATAAGACCTTCTAGTGAATTGTCTAGATACCAACTCCTGGCACAGCTCATGGCAGGCAAACTCTGTCCTGATTAGCCGCGCACCTAAGAGCGGTTCTTATAGGATGTAGCTTTTCCTTCCTCTCTCTAACCTAGAACTCAATGATTCTCCTGTATCTACCAATATGTGCTAGTCTCAAACAAAATGTAATCACTGTAGGAGGAAGGGTGCTACCGGGGACATAACTATGGATGGCCAGACTAGTATGTGAGAATACTTGCACAAATAACACATTTATTATAACTTCAATTATAACTCGGATTAATACAATACAACACTAAGCATGGAACAGATATCAATTAACTTTATACTTCTTTTGGTGATACAACTGATAGGACAACTATCAACCTTGGAATTATGCTAACCTTAGCCTTGCCAGAATTCTTATGTTGATATCAGGGTACCGAAAACTCGTGAAAATAGCATTATGCCTACTGCAACGCGGGTTATGCTCACCAGTTGAAATACTGCAGAAGGGCCTAGAGTTGCTCTAGGCCAAGTCTGATATGTTGCCTTCTGCTTCATGCCAATTCACACATTTAATGCCCACTGACTCTCTTCTTATTGTGTGGTGCCTTCTGGGGCGTTTGGGAGGGGGGAAGTGATGCATTGGGTGGCGTTTAAATATTCTGGCAATGTGGAGCATGTTTTATAAATGATTTGCTCGCCTACAATCTACAGCACGTAGTACCTTAGGTAGTATGTATGCGGCGCCTAATTGCCGCTACACTACCCTCCCCCCCTCACAGCCCACCCGTCAAAAGGGCAACCGTCCTGGCTGTACAAGTAGAGGTAGGAGTCAGATCAGTAAGTATCTTCAAAGAATAAGTCAGAGAAACAAGCATCTCGGATGTGTAGAAGTAATATTAATTGTGGTTGGGCCGAGGAGCTCAAGGCGACGACGAACATAGATGCATGGTGGCATATGCGATAGTAATAGAATGCAGTATTGTAGACATAACCTTAAATACGAATCTCCGTTTTAAAATGAGTCATAACTGGATTATTCTCTGCAAGGTGTATGCGAAATTTCTTAGGGCAAGTGGTAAGGCAGAGCATGGTAATAATAATAGGTAATTTACATTAGTTATACAAGATACAATAACAATTATGTGATTAGCCATAAGGCTTAATGAGAACGCCTGGGCACGTTGTATAGCGACACCAGTGTGCAAGGGGGGGGGGGGGGGAAGGTGGATGTCCATCGCCACATTTAATCCTTATAAGAAAAGAACCCCAAATGATAGGCGGTGGACACGGGGAGAAGGAAATTTGGATTGCGTGCACTGTAGTGAATGCTCGACAATGTGCCAGGGATTTATTACTTTTTTTTTAAATGCTTTATTTTAAGGCAACGTGTCAGCTGGCTGAAACAAAATAGTTATAAAAACTTACGAACGTGCCACGTTTTCAGTTATTAAGTACTGTTAGATTGAGCTACATTTAAAAAGAGGAACAAAAGACATGTTCATAAGTAATTAATAGTGCGTACAATAACGATTATGAAAGCAACATTTATATAAAAATTATACATGTAAATAGACTATGATTATGTTATCATTAAAATATTATGAAAAATATTTCAACATATTAATTTCTAATCATGCTCTTAGCTAATGAAAGAGAAAAAGACATTCATGTGAGATCTTTGTGGTTAAGCTTAAAGATCAGTAACCCTCGTCTATATAATTTTGGGTTCTCTAATCGCCCAGCAATGTATTTTTGCTGAAAGGGGTATTCGTCCACTACATCAGGATAACCATAGACAAATCTCTTATGTTCCTTTGTTATCCTAGGTCTAATGCATGATGCTGTGAACTTGTCCTCTTCATTAACTGCTATTACTTGACCAATAAAAAAACCTCCTTTTCCCACTATCTTCCTCTGGAAGCGCAATGATAAGCCAGTCTTCTTTCTTAATAGTCTCTGTTTTCCCTACAGGTCGAATATTAGGAAACTTTTACCGAACTTCCATATTTTTTATGTTGATTTGTTACAGTTCTCTAGGTCTAAATTATTCTCTAACTCCGCACATGTTTCCTCGCCTTTATGTATCTTTTCATTAGAGACAGTGTTCTCTAGCTCTATCTCGTATCTCGTGACTTCCACTTTAGGCTTGGTGAAATTTTTCTTTATCTTCTTAACCGGTTTAGTAGTTTTTTCAGAAGATCTTTGTTCCTTACTTTTGCGTTTCCTTTCAATTTTTTCAGCTTTTGCTCTTTGCTTTTCATTACTCATTTTAACATCATATACATTCATCCATCCTTTAGGTGCTATTACTTCCCTAGTTTTAGGTCAAAGGCTGAAAGAGGTTTCGTCCCCATTAAAAATCCTTTCGGGGTCCTGCAAAACATCATCTGCACCGATATCTTTCATGTATTCCTCGATTTCTCTGAACCATTTGCTGATAAACTCTTCAGTTATGATTGCATGACCTTTGGTAAGGCTTTCGGGCATTCTTCACACTAGTTGAGGGAGTCGTCGCATGTAATTCATGCACTACTCTATACCTGGATGACGATTCTTGAATGGTGTTGTTCTATTTGAAGCCTTAAGAATTTGTTGGACAGAATTAAGCAAATCATCCCCTTTCCTAGGAAACCCACTCTTCGCCAAGTCTTCTATCCACTGTGCAAGTTTGTGTTCTTCTTCACTTGACTAGTAAGGCTCTGGTCCCTTTTTCCGGGCATCGCTAGGAAGTGCAACTCTTCCACTTAGCCTATCCTGAAGAGATGTTTTAATAACACCAAACCTTCTGCTTGCTTCTCTAACACCCATGTTGCTATTTTGAACAGTATTTACTGCATCTACCATAGTTTCTTGAGTGCAGCTATGATATTGTTGTAGTTTTCCTTTTGTTGCCATAGCTACTTCTCAGCGTCGCCAGGACTCACAATAATCTAGAAAACAATCATGGTATCTGTCATAAATTTGGCAACCATTAACCAATTTTTTAAATATTTTCATCCGTTAATGATTACTCTTAATTGTGGAATTATTCAAACGTTCGACTCCTGGAAACTAACATTTTTAATGCTACAATCCTGAAGCCCAGTCGTCGACCGCCTAAGAATTTATGGCCGACCACTGGGTTTTCACAATACCTTACAGATCCATTTTAGGAAGTATCAATCAAATAAACTTTTTTCTTTGTAATTGTTGCACTTAAACTCTCATAGCAATGAAATTCTAGCAACCGGCCACTATGGTCGACCACTACAAAATTACAAAACTAGAAACACAGTAATCGTCCACCTGATATTAAATTTTATTCACATTTATGTGCATTTTTTTTAGATTTTAAAAAAGCTTAAGATGATATTTGTTTGACAACATATCGAACGCTAATAAATATTTTGTTATAAAACTGAAAACACACTATACCTTATGTCAGCACACACAGTCGTAGAAAACGAAAATCTGCCATATTTAATACTGAGAAGGACTGGTCTGTTAAAAGAATTTCATATGGCCAGAAGTCTTAATATTTTGATTTTGGTTTCACTAAATATTATAAAAATGGTTGACCATAGATGATGATTTAAACGGAAATTCTTCATTTGGCGCCATTTATATGTTACTACAAGAAATTTGTCATAGTGGTCGAGAACTGGTGCATGGCCGACTACTAGCACAATTACTACTTATTAAAAAATATTACAGAATATTGTGAATATGTTAGCACTCATAAAATATAGCAATAGATAAATTCCTTATATGCTAGGTGGTTTATTTCATAAAATGTTGTTTTATTTTCATATACATTTACAATATAGGCACATAATAGAGAATATCAGCAAATGAAAGGTAGGGAGTAATAAAAGAGTACTCAATTAGCAACTAACTTACAAACTAACAATATTGTGGAAGATAGTAGTCTTTTTACATCCTTACAACTATAAAGAACCTACCAAGTTTCTTTTTACTTGAATAATAATCATTATTAAAATTCTCTCATGCTGCATAGTTATTACTATATTTGCAGGCAGGATTGAGATTTTCGCTATTAGTAATCAGCAGCAAACATACTAAATGAAGACATGATTTTCAGTGTGCAAAGATAATAGATAGTTTCAATTAACTAACTATGCAAGGAGGCATTTTTTTGCAAGTAACAAAATAGATTTAGAAAAAGTAAAGACCTGTTGGTCTTACTAATCAACTAATATATTTTGTAGTGAAATTTATATACCACTGCTAACTCTAATCTGTAAGGAATGAGTATACATAATAATAAAAGGAATGTAGGAATTTATATTCTTGTAAACAGTAGAAGATATATTTGGAACACTGTAAGACATATTATATGTACTACTAGTGACAGACTGAGTCTGTAATAAGTCACTTGTTGATTCTCATATTTATATGTGCATTCAATGGAAGGTAAATTACTGGGGTGGTAGTATACATATGAGCAATACAGACCTTTTTATCAACTTTATATAGAAGGTTATGATAGCAAACACAAGCAAAAGAAGGATGCACATGGATACGTAGTCGTAGTGGGTGGGGTACAACACCGAAAATAGTTTGGTATACCTGAACTTACCAACCATAGACACTGGAACTATTTCTTGAAGAACAGGTAGCGCTGTATGATTAATATGCCAATCAGTATCAAGTGCCGCAGTTATATTATACAAATGGATGCTATCCTGGAAGGAAAGCTTTGGTTGGTGGAATGATTGTTCAGCGAGCCAATGAACGGGTATGACAGTTTGGTGAAGGGGGATGGTCGGCGCATGAACATTGCACAGGTGTGTGGCCTCAACAAGGACAGTGTCAGGGGTGGCAATCTGACAGCTACATGGGACATGCAGTTCAGTTGTTCCTAAATTGTGATTGGTGATATTTGTGTTTAGTGATTTGTTCACAGATTGTACCATTATACCTGCGGGGGGTTGGTTAATACATATTGATGGGGAAATATACTAATGAGAGAAAAAGAATTGTCATGGGTGCAGTGAAACTTGTAGGCTGAAAATATTAATGTAACATCTGATAATAAAATAGCCGATTTCGCACATTTAGCATTGTCACGCATAAGGGATTCTGGAGGGATGAGTACAACATCCTGTGGTGGATCTGATAAGTGAGGGATTGCCTTAACAGTGTTTGTCGTGAGGTCAGTCGCAATGGTGGGAGATGGTATATGTATTGTACGTGATTTTTTTTTAAAACGATAGGGGACGGACTTTAAATGGTATATTTTCTACATAGCATTGACTCTGGTGACTGGCAGTTGTAGCTTAATGACTAGTTGCTGTTGTGAAAAAGAGCATTCTGTTAACTCGTGGGAATAGTATTTAAAAATGACTGAGATACCAATGCTCAGCATTAAATTAAGTTTTAAATGTTGCAAGTTGAGGTGGGTCAAATCATAAGACAGCTGAGACTTGAGTGGTAATTTGTGCAACTGGTGTGAGTAAATGAAAGATTCAACGGAATGTTCAATAATAAGATTATTTAGGAGTTGCAAAATACTCGCCACTAACAAGTTATACTGTGTTTCAATTACGGCAAAGTTACTCATAGCTACTAGCTGTGTTTTAAAGACACTAGTAATACCATTTATAACCTTGGAAAGGGAGTTGACTTTAGCCTCAACTTTATGCTGTAGCTCGTTGACGCTCCTAAAACTTATGTTAAGGGCTAAGTTGGTAGTCTGCATATTACTTGTAAGGGATTGGATCTGTTCATCCAACATAGCATCATTTGCGAGTAGGGCGTGTAAGTGTTTGTTCGTGAGGAAATTGCAGCACCGGGACCCAACATCTCCAATTATCTGCATGCCGTGCTTGCCAATAAAGGGTGTGTTGACATCATTGTGGTTATCTCGCAGTACCACATTTTCAATTACCTATAAATAATTATACAACATTTTTCCATTAACACAAGACGAATTCCAGTCGGCACAGGCGACATGTAGGTACTGGTCAATTGCTTCAGGCATGGATGGGAATTGTAGTGTTATTTTATAGATTAGAAATATACCACATCGACGTCCGCCGGCGCCCAATATATACCCACATGGGTTCTGAAGGTTGCGGTCTCTGACTGGTCAGTTGTGAAAACAAATCACAAAAGCACTGTGGCCTTGACGGCCGCTTTTCTTCACCCATGACCTGACATTTGGTGTGTATAAAGTGTTTGAAGCGCTCGGTGTCAGCTGCACAGGTAAGTGTGTCTTTAAGACTTGTGGCTAATTCTTCCCAGGTGATCGGATGTTGGCGATTGTGAGTGAGGTTCTTAAAGGTAGGCTTGGCGTTCCCAATCAAGTAAAATTTTATTATTTTGCATTTATCTGCTTCCATCCAGGCATTTATATCTGCCACCTCATCAAATGTTTTGAGGAATTCAACTATGTTGTCGCCTTGGTAACCAGAAAACCATGGTGGTTTTTCATGCTGTGCAACTACAATTTGTAGTGGGTTCGGTTTAGCCATGTTGGTAGTGTTGAGGTGTGTAGTGTGTATGTCTGTGGTGATGTAGTGGTGGATCGTGGGTAGGGGTGTGAAGGCTTCTGTAAGAAATGATTCCAACGGAATTTCTTCGTAATGGTGAAAGCCAAAAACTCTGAGTCTCTGCTTGGTGAACGAGAAACTATTTGTGGAGTGTCGTGTGCATAATGTACTGAGGTAGTGTTAAATGAGAGGTGTAGGTTGTGGTTCTGTATGTCAGTGGGAGTACTCTGTTCTGTGTACAGAATAAGTGCTCTTTGCCTATCGCGCTCGTCTAATGTTTTTTCTAATTCACTGTTGTCGAGGAGAACACGTTAAATGATTTTTGACACAGAAGAAACATTCTTTTGGCTACATGTTTCCATGTACTATAGAGTGTATTGGGTGGGATTGTATATGTAAGAATGCGCACTGTGATATTGACATGCGCTATAACTAGAAGGTGAGGAAAAGGAGAAAGTACGCCAAAGCACTCGCATGCAAATGTATTTTTTCTCGTGATTAAAATAACAGGGTGTTCCACGTGCATTAAAAGCAATTTGCATGCATTATACTACAATACTTAAAATAAAAGCTGTCCTAAAAGGGAGCAGGGAGCTCGACATGACGTCAAGTGCTGGTCTGGCAAGGTCTGCTACGCAGAGTGCTGATGCGCACGTGGCGTACTGACCTGCCACACTATCGCTTACCGCACATGCCTTGGGCTCGCTGGGATTAACAGCTGTTATGCGTAGTAGCGCTAATAGTAACAAATGGTAAGTGATCTCTGTATCAAAACAATCATGGTAACCTGATGTGAATAAAGTTCTGGTTTTACATTAATTACATATAATACAATGGTGAGTGAGCTACAGGTTAAAGAACAGGAAGTACATACGCCTTCGTGCGTCGTTAAGAGCATGTGGCACATCCACATGTGAAATAAGAGTAATTGCCTTGTGCACTGTGCACAATTCCCTATGCGAAGAGCAACTGAAATGTCTAAGGAAACTGAGCCAAATCGCATAAGTGCAAGGTGGGTTGTGAGGCACTCCACCAGCGTAGCTTTTCCTTCCTCTCTCTAACCTAGAACTCACTGATTCTCCGGTTTCTACCCATATGAGCTAGTCTCAAACACAATGTTATTACTGTACGAGGAAGGGTGCTTCCGGGGACATAACTATCGATGGTCAGACTAATAAGTGAGAATATGTGCATAAAAACACATTTATTATACATTCAATTACTACTCGGATTAATACAATACAACACTAAACATAGAACAGATATCAATTAACTTTTTACTTATCTTGGTGGTACAACTAATAGAACAACTATCAACCTTGGAATGATGCTAACTCTAGCTTTGCGAGAATTCTTATGTTGAGATGAGGGTAACGAGGACTCGTGAAATAACGTTATGCCTACTGCAACGTGGGTTATGCTCACCAGTTGAAATTCTGTAGAAGGGCCTAGAGCTCCTCTAGGCCAGGTCTGATATACTGTCTTCTACTTCATGTCGGTTCACACACTTAAGGCCCACTGACTCTATCCTTACTCTGAAGTGCCATCTGTGGCGTCTGGGGCATGGGTGGCGCTTAAATAGTCTGGCGATGTGGAGCACGTTTTACAAATAATTTGCTCGCCCACAACCTATAGTGCATAGTACCTTAGGTAGAACGTGTGTGGCGCATGGCTGCCGCTACAAGGGCATTGCCCACGTGAGATGACTGTTTCACATTAGTTTTGTGATATGTTTTTTTCTTCCTCTTTTAATTATAGGTTTTCGCATATTTTAAATTTGATGACTAAAGACTTTTGTATTACTCGTCATTATGTGATAATAATTTTATTTGCCTTTTAATAAGGTGTGTTTTCATAGTAAGTGAAGTAGAATTCTCCCATATAATTTTCCGACTGTATTCCAAAACATGTTCAGCAAGTATGAATTTTTGGGTTTCGCCCTTTTTATTTTTAATATTTATTTCTGAGGAACTTGAATTTTTAATTGGGATATATATATATATATATATATATATATATATATATATATATATATATATATATATATATATATATAGAGAGAGAGAGAGAGAGAGAGAGAGAGAGAGAGAGAGAGAGAGAGAGAGAGAGAGAAGAGAATAAAATTGCACAGTTAAAATTGATACTGTTTTTAATATTAACAAATTTTTTTGTACATATTTTATATATAGATTGTAAACTACACAATAATGTAAACTCTGCTCACTAAGTAAAATAATTCATATAAATCACATTAAACTGATCTAATTCAGCATAAATTTGAAAAAAAAACAAGCATAGTTATAAAATTAATAGTAGAATGATTATGGGAACTCTGGCATAACAGGACCCGGGACCAGGGTCGAAACCGACCTCCGCCATCTTGGAATATACCTTTTCCCACAAAACTTCTCATTTTCCCCTCAAAATCGACTATTTTTCCCTTAGAATTTTTCCTTTTCCGTCATAATTTCCTTTTTTTCCCTTAATATGTCAAATTTTTCCTCTCAAAGAACACTGATCCCCTATCTGGAAAAACGATACCCAAATGCCGTTTTCAATCCATCGGGAGGATTTCAAGGGATCGTTATTTACCTACAGGCCTTCACCCCCTTACTTAACCACTAGCCATGTTCACCTCACACCCTCCACAGCCCCACTACTCGCAATAATAAAAATGAAAAAAAAATAATACAAAAAAATTAATTCTAAAATTAATTCTTTCAAGACCTCTACAGCCTCTGGAATGCTATTAACATTGTGAAATGCTTCATTTCCAGTCTTGAATTCTATATGGCTTATTTATTCATCCAAAGTTTGAGATTTTTCATAGGTTCATTCCAGCAAAACATTACATTTTATGGGGCCTTCTTCAATGTCTTCTGTTAATTGACTGGTTTCCTTTTGCCTTATGTGGTCCAGTGTGTGCCTTTTGAACATGTAAATATATTTCCAAGTTCATAATCTTTTAAAATGTCCTTTAATGCAGATTTTTTATTAGAATAAGTTTGCGGTAGTGTTACCAATAGCTATTACAGCTCGTTTCTTAGCTGCAAGATATCTGCATTTACAGTTCTTTAAATATCTTTTCAGCTTATCACCCCATTTGAACAAGTGTTTTCACTAAGACATCATTGCGTTACACAGGAAGGGACCTTCACACAAGTAGTTTTTTAAATGCTTTCTTGCACCTAGACTGCAGGATATCATCTTGTCACAGTAACAGCAACGAAGCCTTGACGAAGCTATCCATGGTGGTAATGCTGTAGTTGATCCATCCGAAGAATTTGATGGGACTATCGGTTTCATACCTGAAGAAGTCGATCGTGCTGTCAGCATCATGTCTGAAGAAGCCTGACGATCCTGCTGTAAGTGCTCCATCCGAAGAAGTCGTTGGCGCTATCTGTGGCATGCATGGAGATATCAATGACGACATTGCTGTAAGTGGACCTTCCGAAGAAGTCGATCATTTCTTCATAATATTTTCTAATTTCGTTCACAAGCGGAGACGATGTTTCTTCCACTGCGTATACTGTCACACTGAGCTTTGTAACAAGAAACCTATCTGCTTATATACCTGCACCCTGAGCGATTGATTATAATTATCTTCAGAAATAATATCGTCTTAAAAGTTTGTAATTTTTTGGAAGGCATGCAAACATTCTGTATGCTACACTATTGTTTATGAAAAATGCAACCCCTAGAAAGAATGGCCCGAATGAATCCAAACTCGTAGGATGTGTAGAACAGTGTAACAGCAATATGTGATTACGATTTCAGATATATGGCGTACAGCTAGGCTCAGCAGCGCACTCTCTTGTGTGACAGGAAAGATCCGTGTTATGTCAAGCACAGTCAGTGAAGAGATAGACATCAAATGAAGGGAAAACAAGTGCCAGTACGCCTCGTCGACGTCAAAGGGCGTCATATCAGCATGCGACTGAGATCAAACTTGACATAATGATCGCTCCCCGGAAAACAGGTTTTCCATACTGTGAAATTTCGGCTCGTAAAGGGCATGCTGCTATGACAGTGATGCATTTGTGGAACAAGTGGATAGAAGAGGGTCGTATGTAGTGACGAGCAAGTACTGAACACACAATGTGACCACAGCAAAGGTTGACAGTCATCTTGCCCGTATGGCAATAAAGGACCATACGGCCTCGTGCACAGCGTTGGCTCGACACTGGAGCACTACAATGAGTGTGGGCCTGCTTGTGCAGACGATTCGATGCCAACTGCTGCGGACTGGACTTGTGACATGCATGCCATTGCGTCGCCGTCTATCGGCCAGAAACCACAAATGCCTCAGACCGCAATGGGCGCATGAATGCCGTCGCAAGCATGCTGAGTGGCAAAATGTAGTGTTTTCGGACGATTCCTGCTTCAATCTGTCCTACATTGATGGCCGCATATATGTTATATGCTACCATGGTGACCACACTCTGGCAGCTTGCATTGTGAAGCAAGCAGACAAACACCAAGTGTGATGGTTTAGTGTGCCATTGGATACAACATAGATCTCGACTCCTACATATTGTGGGCATTCTGAACAGCAACCGCTACATCAGGGAGGCTTTAGAGCCCGAGGTACTGTCCCTTCTTCAGGGAACTCCACATGCCATATTTAAGCAGGAAAATGCCTGACCACGTACTGCGAGGAATGTGCAAGTCATCTTCAATGAACGATGAGTACCACAGCTTCCCTGGCCTGCACATACGTCTGACATGTCGCCCATCGAACATATCTGCGATATGATTGGTCATCGACTTATTCGTCATGGTCCTCCAGCAACCTCTGTTTTTGCTTTGTGGGCTTGAATACAAACTGTGTGGAGGGAGATTTCTCAGGAACATGTCAAGGTCTTCTTCGATCCCATGCCACAATATTTAGGGGCTCTGACTGCAACATATGGGGGCTTCACACAATACTAAGTCTCAAGGACAGAGATCGTGTACAGTTCTATAACCTTAATCAATTATGTATTGCCATGTAGCTAATTTGTTGTATAAATTTCATTTCAATCACGTGAATCATACTTGGTGTTGCATATTTCACAAACATAAGTGTATTTTCTTTGGCTGGTTCTATATTGTACATAGAATGAGCAGAGGCATGTGGTTCTACTTGCAGTACTAACTGTAGTGTGTACGATTCTGATTGCAGAGCAGGCGGGGCAATTGTGGAGTGATTGTGCAGCGATTGTGAAGTGTAAAGTGCTGGTGGCAGAGCAATTGCTGAGCGATTGTGGAGCATATGGCGTTGACTGTGAAACTATTGTGAAGTAGGTAGAGCGAATGCGGAGGAGATTGTGGAGCGATTTCGGAGCATATATTCATCATTGTGGAGCAATTGCAGAAAAATTGTGGAGTGCATGGTGCTGATTGTAGAGCGATTGTGAAGCATGAGATGCTGATTGTGGTGCATGTGTTGCTGATTGTGGTGTGGGTGGTGCTGATTGTGGTGCATGTGTTGCTGATTATAGTGTATGTGGTTCTGATTGTGGTGAATGTGATGTTGATTGTGGTGAATGTGGTGCTAGTTGTGGTGCATATGGTGATTGTGGTGCATTTGTTGCAAATTTTCGTGTGTAGGGTGCTCATTGTGGTTTATGTGGTGCTGAATGTTGAGGATTGGCGAGGATTTTGGAGGATTTCTGTGGAATGTGGAGGAGAATTGGCGAGGACTTGTGATGATAGCAGAGTATTGTTAAGGGTTGCTGAGGAGAATAAATGATGATGATGAGTCTGTCTGCAGCAGTCTATATGCAGGAGTCTGTCTGCAGAAGTCTGTCTGCAGTAGTATGTCTGAAGGAGTCTGCTGTTTGATAGTATGTATGGTTGGTATGTTTAGCTTGTCTTCTTCGTTAGCCTGGTTGGTTGATGTGGATGGTCAGTATGGTTGTCTAGTATGCCTGCCTGGCCTGGTCGACTGGCATGATTGTCGGTATGGTTTACTAGTCTGCTTGGTTGGCCTTGTGGCTGTTATAGTTTTTCAGTGTGGACCCTAGTTATGGTCTAATAGGAATGGTCAGTCTGTATGACTGGTCGGCTTGTCGGCATTTGCTGTTGTTATGGTTATGGTTGGGTAACTTGATTTCTAGGCATGTCTGTGTGGTATCGGTGGTTCGTATGGTTTGGGTTTGTTGACTACCATGGCCAGTTCCTATTTTGAGCTAGTATTGTAGGCTTGCATGGTTTGAAGTTTGCGGACTAAAAGTCCAATAAAAACTGGCAAGGGTTAGTCGCCTGCTGATTGTCGTACAAGGGAGTGAGTGTGACATGCCATATTTATGAGAATCGAACCCTCAGGGTAACACAAATCTAACTTTTTTTTTACTTAATATATGTAAATTATTTTCGTCAATGTTTTTACACTATTTTTTAGATTTTACGATTTTTTTTATTTTGTCGAATTCAAGGTCATTGGGATCAATGTATATGTCACTGGTATCCAACATGTTGGTTAGAGTCAATGGAATTTTTTCCACGATTTGTAGAATTAGTTTTCTATTTTTCGCGATTTTTCATTATTTTTATCATTGGAAGGTGATTGGTGAGTGGTGGAGGGTAATGGTTAGGGTTGTGGGGTCAAGTGCAGGGAGGTTGAGGTAGTGTTAAATGTGTTTCTATTCTTAAATTTTATTTACTTTTATGACTATACGATTTTTACAATTTTTATCGATTTGGTTTTTAAGGTTATTAGGTTCAAGTTCAAGGTCACTGGCATCCAACATGGCCGGAGCCATTATTGTAATCATTTCCTCGATTCTTGGGATTATTATTTTTTTGCGATTTTTATGATTTGGAGGTGGGAAGGTATTCATAGGTTAACATAACATATTTGCCGAATTGGCACTGGGATCCAATATGGCCGAAGCCATTAATGTAATAATATCCTCGATTATTAGGATTTTTTTTTTTGCAATTTTTATGGTTTGGAGTTGGGAAGGTATTGATCAGTTAACATGACATATTTGCCGAATTATAAACATATTTGTATCGATTTTTGGCAACTTTTCTTGATTTTTGTGATTGTGTGTGATGAGGAGCTGTTATTTTTTAAGGGAAAACAAGAAATTTTAAGAGAGAAAAGCGAAATTTTGAGAGGAAATGGTACATTTTGAGGATAAAAAGAGAAAATCTACAATTGTGACAGTCAGCTTCGGCTCTGGTCCCATTTCCATTTACGTCAGAATTCCCGTGATCGTTTTACTACCAATAGTTGAAATCAAACAATATATTGGCTTTAACTCCCACAGTTATTTAAAAACATTATTTTATTGATGTTAAGTTTATTCATGAAAAGTGTTTAATTCAATTAATGTAAATTATCCCTTAGTTATTTTATTCTAATGAATTATTTTTTAATTTATCAAAGCTTTTGTATTAAACTGCCTATACACTTTCTGATTTATTTAAGGAATGCATTTTTTTAATTTTATTATATAGAAAAATATATACTGTTTCATTAATATTTTCTTTCATTTGAAAATGATTTTTTTTTAAACTAGCTAACAAAACATTATATATTTTATGCTGTGGATCGTTCTTATCGAAACCAACATTTATATTAATATTTGCTTCTTCTTTTGCATTCATTGTTTTTCTATCAGCACAGTCGTTTACATATAAAAAGTTCTGCCTGCAATAAGAATAATTATGTTCACATTCAATATTGAAAACTAGTTAGCATTAAAGTTTACTGTTCCAATATTTTTATTAGTTTTGGTTTCGAAGTTTATAAAATAATGATATGCTAGTTAGATCTTATAAAATAAACCAGTCTCGAATTCAAAGATCTGCATTTTTTTAAGAAAAAATTTCCTTTTTTTCTATTTTTAACATTAAATATTTTTAAAACAATGATTTTATAGAGAAGTGGACATATTGATTTGCATGGTCTTTTCTATTAATTTTCAAACCAGCTAGCTATTACCAAATCAGGCATATCAAATTGAATATTATGAAACATATCTTTTATATCAAAGTTAAGTTTTTATGTGCCTTGACGAACAGCTTTTTATAAAAATTGCCACTTATAAATTAAATGAATTTGTTTTTATTCCTGTATCATATTAGCCGAACTCGCTTCACATTCTTAAATTAGTTACACAACTTTAAATCTTGGATTACAATTCCTCCTGGAGCAGCATAATTTTAATCAATTGTTTCATCCATAACCTCTTTTGTTTGATAGAAATATAAAGAATTGTTACCTGAAAAAATATATAAATATATTATACAGCCCTCTTTAAAATAATATTAATATATTCTGTGGTTGTATTAAAAATTATAATTGTCTATAATTTAAAGTTATGTTGCTTTGAAATCTGAGTTAAATAATTACAATAAAAATGAAAGGTGCCATGATTTTGCTGAAAGATCAAAGATGTATGATTAAAAATTGTTAAATTATCTGGTTCCTGATAACAATGATTCAAAGACATCAGATCCTGATAATACTATAAAATCTAAATTCAATAACTGTATAAAAATGCGAACTTAATACATTTAAAATTGAAGTTGTTTTGAAAATTAATTTATATAACTTAATAACCATATCATAAATTATTATTATACAGGCATAAACTTAATAGTTCAAATTTTGAATTAAATATTTAATCAGTTTAAAAATAATATTGCTTTAAAGCCTAAGTCATGCGATTATATCAAAAATAAAAACTTTGATTATCAAAATAAAAAATATTTCAAACAGAACTTAAACAATAAAAAATTTATATAACTATTTACAATTTTTCTACAAATATTTAAGATACTTAAAAAACTACTTTAACGAATAGAGTAAGTGATATTGAGAAGAAAATTACTTCAATTGCATCAAAAAGTTGATACAGTTATAATTCATAATTGTAAATCTTAATTGAATATATAAGAAGATATTTAAGGGAATTCATTACTTTATTAACTAATATTCAAAATAAAATATATTTAATTAGAAACACAGTATCAACAAATATTGGTAATCCTATTGCACCCAACGATAAAGTAAAATCAATTTTTTTTCAATTGAATGGAATGAAAGTAATCAATTTAATTGAAAAAATTACTACTGGGAATAATAATCGATATTTAAATAACATATCACATTAAGTTATTTTTATTTTCATTTGATTATGCTGTTTTATAATTAGTGCAGATATTCATGATTCATTGATTTTATAACAAGAAAGGTCATAATAATGATTTGTAGAAATAATTATTTTTATAAACAACAGTGATCAAATTACATTTAAACTAATCAATGGTTTACAAATATCTAAATGCTAAATGCTATGTATGTAGTTTTATGAGAAGTAAAATCATTATGTTAAGTAACGGATAATGGTCACTGTTTAAAGTGTAAGAAAAATATCAGCAGTAATAATATAAAATAAATATATACATAAAAATACTTTTCAAAAAAGTACTCGTTTTATTCGTGGCTCTAAAAAAATACTGTACGTTCGACAAGGAAAAATATAAGAATTTTACAATTCATTTGGAAAAAATGTTATTATAAGAAAAGTTATTTACTATGGAATTTATGAGTTATAGCATGCTGATATCTAAAGGAATTATGTAAATTTAAATCATTTTTCAATAAGAAATAAATGATATAATGATATATTTTAACCATTATAGGTGTTTTTTTTAAATAATTTTATACAATAGTAGGTAAAGATAAAACAGCTACAAAAATAATAAAATATTTGAATCAATTTTTAAAACCTTAAAACCACGCAATTCACAAATATAAAACGGCAAAAAAATTATAATAAAATTAAAAAAATAGTGAATGGATAAAAATATATCATTAGCATTTTTCATCATGCTCAGAAATTAAACCCAGTGCTTACAAGAGATTTAATAGTTTGTCAATATAAAATAAAATGTGTGAAAAATTGGTTTTGGATATAAATTAATAATGGGTTGAAATTTCTGCTGTGTTGGTAAAATAATATAGTTATTATAAACATATAACTATTGGAATAAAACCAACATATGTAATTAAAGTGAGAAAAATATTATTAAATCTATTTATAGAAATATGTTATTTACAGCCATTTAAAAAATATATATTATTGACAATTTCAATAAAAAGATTCATAAATGGAAAATAATATGTACAAAATTGGTTATATAACTTGAAATAGATAAATGAAATATTATTTCAAAAATGGTTTGCACATATTCGTTCAACAGAATTGTTTAAATTCGATAATGTTTTAAATTACATTGTACCAAATTATAATTTTAAAGAAGATCTAAAAGAAAAATTTAATGAATTCGGAATTATGAAAAATTATCGAGATGTATATTTAGATGAAAATTTTTAAAATCAAATGTTGATCAAATTTATGTACTATGGCTTGTATTTGTTGAACACATAATTTTTTATTCTATATAATTAAAATTGAAAAATAAAAACTTAGTAATATTTTTAATCTATACTACTAAATAAAATAAAAGTGTCTGTTTGTGATTTTCGAATTTTCAACTTTCAATAAATTTTTCATATAGTATAATTTACAACTATGCCATATCTAATGTTAATTTTTTCATGTCTGTCTGTCCCACTGGATTTAACTCAAAAACCACCTAATGTATTGACATCAAATTGACATAGTCTATAGATAATAACACCAGGACCAACATAGTCTTTGTTTCATCGAGATATCTCAAACAGTTCTGGAAAAATTATGATCAGGGATGTACATAGGCACTGGATTAAACTTTTATTAGGATTTATTCCTGCATAAAAAAGCATCATAAGAAAATTTACGTCACTTCTCCTTTCTTTTTTGTCCATGGGCTGTCCGCCTTTCCTTCCAAAAGACATGATGGCCCAGAGGCTAGAGTTATTCCAAGTGGGGCCGCACTGGTTTAATGGATAGAACTATATCAAGTGGGGCCGTAGTGACACAGTGGATAGATGTATATAAAATGGAGCCGCAGTGGCTAGAGCAATATGATTATCAGGGATGTAAATAGGTATTGGATTAAGCTTTGCTTAGGATTACTACATAGTAAAAAAAATTGTTTAAAAATATTTCCTTCGTTTCATCTTTTTTTCTATGAGCTCTCCTCCTTTCCTTTCTAAGAGAAGTGGCTAGATCAATTCAGAGTCCTATATATCATGCTAACGAAGAAGCACTGGCCTGCTAGTTAATATATAAATCAGTTACTATATCTTTTTACATAATTATAAAATTCATTATATGAATTTCATTTTTAAAATAAAAAGTATTGCATTTAACCTGCTCTAATTAATTGATTAGGAAATGGATAATATTCATACAATATATCCTTTTTTAAGATAATATAATAAACAATTAGTGCATCTAAAATTAGATTCAAAATCACCTGACAGTTTGGAATTTTGTCATTTATGATTCCTAGTTGTTTTCTTTGCAAATTACACTCATCTAATTGAATATAATATAATTTATCCAAAACTTAATGTATTACCACTATAATAATTAATAACAGCATTTATTTCATGATTATCATTTCCTCCAAAAGAAGATAATGCCATTGGAAATCCTTGAATAAGATCAAAACATGCATAATCATTCGCATATAATTTATTATCTATTTTTATCAAATAAATATATTTGTAAATCAAATAGTATATACCACCAAAAACTTCATTATGGTATTATTTATGATGAACATTTGATTGCTTTAATTAGAATTCATACAATATATTTGACATTAATCATCATATATAAATAATACTATTATATAAGTTAGTAATCAACAATAAAAATTAATAATTATTCCTAACAGTAAATGTAACATCGAAACATTAAAATAAAATAAGCACTTATATGAAACTTTTAAAACTGATAATATTGATTAGAAATATATATAATAAATAAAATATTTCTTAGCAGTAATTAAAATATTAATTTAATGATCAATCATCATATATTATAGGTAATAAAAAAATAGCATATCTAAGAATTAATTTGGTATAAAATACCTAATTTCCTCTAACTTAAAACAACAAATATTCATTGTAATTTAGCTTGTAATTTGTTTATCAAATGTTATGAATTAAATCATCTATAAACGTACATAACTGCGAGTTTTTAGTCTAAAACATTACTTGGTTTTCATGATTAAATTGTTTATGAGCCAGTATATCTATATTTTATAAGATTATTAGTCAAGGGTTATTCATATTGTCACAGAAATAAGAGATAAAAATAAAAATGTTATATATTTCGATGGTGCTTATTCAGATATTGTTTTAGAAGTAAAACAAATTTAATATAAAAAAATTATTGGCAATTAAAAACATATGAAAGTTTTTTTTTATGGTTTATAACTTTATATAATATAAAACTTTATATAATTTGTATTCTTATTTTAATATTTTTTGTGTATCCATTTGGTACTGTAACAATTTAATTTTGCTAAATAATTTCTTGCCAACTTCATAACTTAGATATATTTTATTTGTCGAAACTCCATATATAGGAGTCCGAAATTACTCTCAATGATTACAAACTTCGTTTATATCTTCTATACATATGATAGAGATGTGGAACTGGTGCCAAAATGTTGGCAAACCAACCAAGATTTCTGTAGCAACAGGACAACACATCAGTAAGTCTCCATGTGAGCACCCGTGGTAGTATATAGCTTATCTAACAGATATTAAATTGATGTCCATACATTAGTCGACAACACTGGACAGGCCGATGTAATGATTGGGGATGGCCATTGTTGCAGAGTTGTAAGCTCTGACACAGAGGTTCTGCAGACAATATCTAATGGGATTATGTCAGGAGAGTGTGGAACTATCGGGCCATCAGGACCGATCCATCGTCCAAGAAAAGTCGTGTCAAGGTAGGCACGGACCTCCAAACCCCAATAAGGTGGTGCACCATCTTGTTGAGAAAATACATCTGGGTGATACTCAAGCAACTGAGGAACCGCCTGCAATTGCAACATGTCCAGACACTGGAGACATGATGGTGCCCAAAACGAAAAAGAATGGTCCAATAATTTGGTCATGCAAATGTATGCACCAAACGTTCACCTTTCGGCTGCTTCTGGTACACTCTGATATCTGACCAGGAGGCTCTGAGCCCCAAATACACACATTATGCCAATTCACTACACCACTGACAAAATAGGTCACCTCATCAGAAAAAGCAACACGTCTGAGATAGTCATAATCGCACTTAATATGTAATAACATTTCGACTTCGTTGCATCATTGGGCAATGAAGCCTGAACAATTTGCCCTTTGTATGCTCGAAACAACAAGCATTTGTGTAAGTTGTTATGAGGAGTACTTTTTGGTATCCATAATTCACATGAGGCCCTATGAATTGATTTCTTGGGTCTTCACAAAATACTCTCTAATTTTTTCCACCCTGTCAGTTGAGGTTGATATTCGATCTGTTCTCGGTAAGTCAGCAACAAATCTGGTGTTCTTGAACTTGTCATACCACGACTTAATGCACTTGATATCGGGCGGCATCATTTCATACATTGTCTGAAAGTTCCTCTGCACTGTTATTGGTGACCGCATCTTGTGGTACCAGAGGAGACTGCAAACTTTTCCCTGATTTGTGAACACTTCCTGGACACTGTAACTGCTGTACTACAGCCACGTTACTGAAACCTGCAACAAAAGACTTGGTCAGTTTTCCGACATTATTGCACTAATTTCACATCTCTATCTTACATATAGTTGATATAAATGTATTTAGTAATCAGAGAAAGACTAAGTATTTTAATCCATCTTATTTTATAATTTCTTTGTTATATATTTTTATAGCATACATTTTTGCTCCTAATCCAACAAATTCTCTCATAATTTTACCATAATATTTCATTTTTCCATTATATTTTTATTAATCTGTGGTATAGTGTATATTTTTGGATAATCGCTAGTATGAAATCCATTTATCAATGTTTTCATAGTTGATTAAAAATAATAAGTTTTAATATATATTAAAAAGCCACTAACTTCATAGCATAATTCTTTATATTCTTTAAACTTAAGTTTCATTGTTGTATAATGAATATTGTACAATTAATTATTTAAAACATGTATTATGCATAGTAGAACACAAATCGATTTATTGACTTTTATATTAGTTATATGCATATGAATCACTACTAAACTTGCACTAAATATGTTTCGCTATTGAAATTCGGGTTCAATAATAATTTTTTGTTGTTATTTATTAGTTTGAGATGTATATTTTATTATTTCTGTTTTCATAAATAGAATTATTTACTAATTTATAAAAATGTTTTTCAAAATAATTTTCCTTTTGTTCTCATTTCTGTACTAGACAATTTATTTTACTTGGTCGAAGGGCCTTTTTTCAGTATTGCCATCCAAGCTGCCTACAGCCAGGAAACTATATAAGTTTTCACCTAGAGTGAAAGGTAACTGTCGTGCAAGAGTAAATACATGAGTGTTCACAATGTGTTTTATTCCAAGCACTGCCTTAGGGAGTTTCGAGGTACGCGTCCCCTACACTCTAAATCTGAATCAGTGAGAAGTTCACTGTTTCAATCAGTCAAACGTATCTGACTGATTCAAAAGTCTCTTCAGTGAATTTAACTGATTAATCAGTGAAAACATGCCAGATTTCCTTCATTTTTTGATTCAGTGACATTTTCCACTGCTTCATTAGTCTTTTTTTTTTCAATGTTTACTCACTGGTTTATTTTTCACTACTGGATAAGTTAAACAAAGTGTAAAAATGGCCGTCAAACCATGTTTAAAATGGCCGCCAAACAACGTCAAAAAATGGGCATTAAACAACGTGTCTCAAGTGAAATAACATCCAATAAATTAATAAAACCAATCCAAAATACTTTCTAAAATGTGTTTCGTCTTTCAAAACGGCATTTTATCAGGTAATAGGAACACACATTTCGTTTTTACATTTTTCGTTTCGTTTTCATGTAATCGTCACAGTGCTCTGTTTGAAGGTCTAAACTGCATATAATATGAACTAAGTGGAGCCATTTTCACTGATTCGAGTAGTTTAATTTCATTGTGATCAGTGGTTTCCCACTGATCCGAATTTAGAGTGTAGAACCTGCTTCAATCCAGTTTAAGACCATCAGTAAGTAATGGAAATAATCAATTCACAGTGTTCTAAGCTTAAGGCGTGTGAGTCAGCCTTAAACAGGCTCACTATACAGCTATGCATTTACTTCAAGTGAGGGGTAATTATCATCACTCACCGAGGGGTCACATGCCGTGGTGAATACCACGCAGTACTCTTAGATTAATTACTTAAGCAGCAGCAACAAATCGGCACCGCTTGACAATGGCGCCTGGCGTGTAGTCTGGAATCCAAATCCTTTAATATATTTCCGTAACAATGTTTTCACAGCTCATCAAAATTCACTTTAACTCCAAACTACATATCAACATGCAACAGCTGTCACATTCTCAGCATGTTCATGAGAGACAATATTGTACACATTTGGCTCCCTTAAGCACGAGAATATTTTGTTAGTGAAGCAATGTTAAGCGAACCCCTATTTCATCGATACTAAATATGTTCTGAGGGCGTCCTTTAAGATCAAGTTGGGTAATGACAGTACCCAATTTAATAAAATAAACCAAAACAATTACAGGGTTCACTTTCTGAGCTCTTGGATAGTTCATTGGCTGGGCCTTTTTTCTTGAGAGATGCGGGTGTCGTTTCATGAAGCCAAGAAACCATTCTCTACCAGTTAACTTTACTACTTTGTTGAAGGGATGTTTGGTGTTGTGTTTTCCACGAATTTGAAAACACACCTACAGATAAATACTAACGTTAGTGGAAATCCTATATCAGCAAGCAAGTAATCCTTTCTTCTATATCCTTCTCTTGATCTTCAGTAAGAATCTTATGACAACCCACATGGCAGGTTTTTGACGTACTAAAGGTCCGCCGACCTTAAATATCGTCAAAAGGCGAAAATAAAATCACACACACACCATGTTGAATAAAGTTGCTGAATATTCAAGATTGACAATGCGATGGCACGGGATTGAAATTAACTACGGGCATGCGGCACAAAGTCCCGCAGATTCTTACACTGAGAAAAATCGTCTGAGACGTGATGGAAAAAATAATTAAGTAATTATTTGCCGGAGGGGCCGTGAGTCTGCTCCTGTAGGAGTTAAGCTCGGAGGTGCACGATAAAAATGAAAAAGTCCCTGTAAAATATAAGTATATAATAGTTACATAACAGTACAGAATTGTTTCACCTCCAAGTGCGCGGAATGCATTCTGCCTTGACGGACATAAACCAAGGCTAAAGTTTTGACGTAACGTGGCGTGGGTGATGCTGTAACCGACGTCTCACCAGTACAAAAAGTCTCTTGAATAAATCATTAAAATGGATGATATGAAACATATCACTGTGAGAAACACATAGAAATTGATGCGTAATACAAGGCACTTAAACAAAACATTGGCACTAATTATAAAAATGATGTTTCACTAATTTGTAAATTTTAATTAATTTGGCAAATTTGTATTTCTTTGACCTGAACGAGAAAAATATGTATGGTTACCCTTTTTCTTTGAAATTACGTGTTCTGCACTGCATTCATTTGGCGCCCCCACAAATTAATGTACAATTTAAATAAACAATTTAAAGTAATTTTATTTTGCTGTGTTTGAAAGGTGAGCGTCATACTATACGCATCACCGTTACAATTTACACATTTTAAATATTAGCAATAATATAATGGCTCATTGCAAGTATATAAATTCACTTTTTTTTTTTGTGAACCTGAGACACTATTCACTTTTGCAAAAAGATAAAGGATGGCCGAGATACACGTGCCCACATGGTCGGCATTTGGCACCTTTGCTGTGACGTGAGTTTAAATTGGATCGTACCATATTAATTTTTCGGGTGATCATTTATTGTGGGGCTAATTTTAATAGCTGTAACACTTCACTTATCACATGTTATGAAAAGTTACGCCTTGTGGCACGAAAAGCTGCTACACTGATTCACTTTCCTGTCGGGCTGGTGTTAGCCTCCGGCAATGCGTTGTGTGGCCAGCCTTTTTCTCTTGGCAGTTCTTACATTGACCGCTAGATCGTGTGCAGCGGTCGACGAGGGCTAGCCTGCTAGCCGCGGACGGTGTCAATACATATTTTTAAATAAAATGATCCTATATATACGCAGCATTTTTAACCATTAAATTTATGACCTCTTCAGATATCTCTGAGTCACCTCCCAAAGATATAAGGCCATGCCTTACGAAGATGATTTACCCTGTTCAGTAGGCCTAAAGTGAAAAATATATCCCTCAAAACGCCTAGGAAAATGTTAGGCTGCACTACTATTTTACGAGAATCGAATGGTCAAACACAAGGAAAAAATTGTTATCCTAACTTAATATAAGAGAAATGGGGTTGCGTTGCGCCATGTTTTCTCACATTAAATTCGCTATGTTAACATTCATGGTACCGAAAGTTCATCGTTTCGGGGAAGAATAAAATCTCTTAAGAAAAATCACTTTATGTAATAACACCTCATGCTTGTAAATATGTATGTATAAATTGCTGCATCGAACTCAAAAACTTATTTGGTATTAGCAACTGACAACGATTTCTTAGCATTTTTTATATGACGTTGTACCATTTTGCATTTTTCCGGTAGTTAGAGCCGTCACATAGCACTCGACTGATTAATGATCCATCCGATAAAGTTAGAAATATAAATTGAAACGAGTATTATTATTCTCTTCGTATACTAATGCTGATATATATATTTTTCAAAATGTTCTCGTTCACAATGTATTTATAAAGTGATTGAATAGTGCCAAACCATTTAGGTAGAACTATCTCATAGAATATTCATTCAGCAAATACGAGGGCAGGCCTTCTTTCATGGAGGATAGATTAACCTCATACACCCTGGAAAATCTAATACATGTTGAAGCGAAAATATATATACTCCTATGAAAACATATAAAGGTAGATGACTACAGGCTCTCCTTGCAGAAACAGGAAAAAATATGTAGGGCTACATAAGATATTCCTTAAGTCAGAAGGCTTGCTGCGATAGGGGAAAGTATGAAGATTTTCAATTAGGTCATCTTCCACGATGCAGCATAATAGAAGGCCGCAGCTACAAAGGGGCTTAAGAGGTCTCCATTCACACACATGATCCTTTCCTCGGCACATATTCGTGCAGGGGGCAACACCAATACCAGTCCAATCTTCACACCTACTCTTCGCCCTCCTGGCAGGGCGAGCCAGGTTCGATCCCCGGTGGGTGAACCAGCAGATTTGCGCACGTGATAATCGTGCTAGGCGATGCTGTTTCTGGCTGGCAGCTTTTCACGGAGAAGTTCCGTTTCCCTAGCCCTTGCATTCTGGCCAAATTCCATGTCCTCCTCGTCTTACCATTATCGGCTCTCAACACACCGAATTTAAACATTCCTCAAAATTACTCCTTATTCCTACAAATATTTCTGAAAAACATCCCCCAAAATCATTCCTTAGAAACATTCCTTAAAATGATTTCTCAGGAAAAAATACATCAAAAATTCTACCTCAAAAATTATACTTTAAAAAAGGACGCACTTTGAGGTCAGCCACAGGATGTTTCTGTGGTACTTTATATTTCCCCAGCCTCAAAAATTCATTACTACTCTATCCACACCTCGTATCACCTTTCACAAGGCTGAATATCACACCTCTTAGTACACCCTAATATATCCACCGTGACATAAATCAAAATCCCTGTTGTATTTTTGAAATGAAATAAATTAAATTTGTGCTGGTTGATAATGTCTTTTCGATTATTTTATATGAACAAATCATTTCTTTAAGTGAATCTTCAGTAAGCTCCTAGAGTCAGAATGTGGAGCAAAAAAAACACCTATGTAGGAATCGGTACAAGCTATTCTGTTATAATTAATTGTTGCATTACATGACGACAGAGGGTTGAGCTTGATTATTGGGATACTGGTGGGAATGTATCTTGCTAAATTGTTTAGAGACTCATGAAATCAGATATATGTCAACCCAGGAAGAAATCAGCGAAATATAGTCTGATCGGTTAGTTCTGCATGGTCGCTATGTCCAGTGTGAGCGATATTGACATGCAGGACAGTGCGACTGGTATGAGCGGCATGGTCATCGAGATCGGTATGAACGATATGGTAAGAATGTCTGACACTGTAAGAACAGTACATTTTGCTCTGTGATAGTAAACACATCCATTCATTATACAGAATTTGAAGACTTCATTTACTACTGGTTGCAGGCAGACCAGTTATTACTGCGAGTAAAAATGGTGAAGTTTTACTTATCCCCCCCCCCCCCAAAGTTCATCACCATTAATAATGTAACTCTGGTTACCATAAAAATGTTCTCTGCAAAAAAATGTAATCCATCTTTACCATGCATACATAAATGCGAAATCTCCTCTGTAAACATGATTACAAAAAATAATTGCAGAGGCGAAACAGTAGAGCGAGAGTAGGCTTCCTGCAATGCAAGTGCAACAATGACACAAGTGCCATTGCACCACATACATTTTTACACATGCATTTTTGCACATGCATATTAGTACATGAAGTTGCACATGACTGTGTGAGCGCGTATTACCTTGAAAAGAGTTATTTTCACCAATGTACTTGTACGATGGCTGGTAACTGAATGTTGGAATTTTGTTGTTATTTTTAACTAGGATTTGGGAAATTTTGGATTTTATTTGGAATTGGGGATAATGTGGCAGGTTCTATTCCCCGACAGAGCAATGCAGTTGAGCAATCACGACTGCTCTGTCTTCGATGTCCATTCGGCGACTGTCTGAGAGAGACTGACATATTGGTCCATCGGGTACCGGAAGTCGACTGTGTAAGTGTAAAGGGAAGGGGGAAATGCACTGTTGTACAATCCAAGGTGACGTGTGGTAGGGTTATTTTGGGGGGGGGGGGATTGAAAATGCAGGCACTCACATGTGCTGGCTCGGCGATGTTGACCCATCAGCGATGCCTCGGCAACTGATGGATGCACTTGATGTCACCTTGGTGACTGCTGCAGGTAGAGGGACGAGGGCAGGGGATGGAATGCACTTGCATAGGGAAATGAAGGTCCATTATGCAATTAGAGAATGACATAATCATGCAAGTATGCATGTAGATCAATACGGATTTGTGTAACCATAATAACACAATAGTGTAGCTAGCTATACAATGAGTTATTACCAATTACCCATTACAGAATTACCCACTATGAAATCGCCAGCTCATTACACACTTGCATAACTATGGTCACATACATCCACTCCATAAGACAACTAATCCCCAACTGAAGTCCAAAAGTGATAATATCTCAGGTTATAGCTTCCACCAATTTTTCCCATTAGCTAATTAGTCACCAAGCCTCCACTATCATATTGGATGGACCTATAATACATTAGACTAAAAAGTCGTGTGAGCACCATTTACACATTGTGTTCGACTATCTGCAAGACTCCAATTTCTTACGTTCATTTGACTGTTTAATTGGTAAACCTCAATTTACTCACATGTGTGCGATGGCCATATTGGGTTGTGTTAGCATATATAAAGAAAGGAATTAATTTTAAAATTATTCACTTTAACTGTGGAATAGGGCGACTTCACAATGAGTCTGTGATGTCATCACCTGGCAAATAGTTCAGGTGTTATTCAAACCCGGCTATCCAACTAAAGCAGTGCTGCAGCCATCCACCACCCACTGCGAGCATTGTGTTCCTGCACTCATCACAAGGCAGCCCTAGGCAAACTTTCACCTACCACTGCACAGCTACCCATGATCTTGGCCTATAGTGCCACTGCCACTGCACTGCTGCTCCTGACCATCGCCTGCAATGCTGCCAACTTCGAAGGCTGTTTAAGGTACTATGGAACACACAACCTGCTATGCAGCGCTGATTGCAGCCCAATTAACAGTGCCATCCTCGCTTATGGCTGGTGTAAGTCTGCTTTTAATGGATGTGCAAAACAAAGTAAATTATTTGCCCACAGAATTTATAATATAGTTCACTGCTAATAAAAGAAAATTTGCGTACAATTTCCTTCTAGCTTACCTGAAAATCAATCCGGACATTGCCCAGTACTTAGAGTTTACAGATTGTCCCTTGGGATAACCCACATTTACAAATGACAGCAACCACCCACACATTTAAAGAGACTGTCTTTGGCATAGGATGTGAAGCAAATTATAGGTGCCGACAGTGCAAGTGATTCTGGGTACAGTGGTGCACAAAATTAAATACACCTAATATATAAGCAGGAGAAAAAAATATGTATTCAGTGCTGTATAGGTAAGCAGATGTATCATAAGTAAGTTGTAGATCAAAGTAATTCATCGACTCTCAAGACCTCAACGTTAAGAGCCGTCCATATATCTTCACTCACTCACTCAAAGTTATTCAAAATGTTTGTGTGCTTGCATTGAAGCTTTTGAGAATTACCATGGAAACTCCATTGTAGTGAAACAAGCAGCTATAGCTTTTTCGAATGAAGATGATGATACTATAATTCTGACTTTCAAGCCCCCTAACTCATAGCATAATCTCACACCAGAAGTCAAGTCTGTTTACATACAGCAAACATCAGAAACATGGAATTAAGTGGGATTTTGGGAAACTACCTTTTGAAGAGAGATGTAAAATTGTCAACAACCTTATCATAGAAGAATACTTGGTATATGTACTCGGGAAGTCACAAAAATTATTAATTAAATTACTAACAACAGCCCAAATAGTTCATGTTCACCACTACTACGATTGTACAAACTACAATGTGTTGGTAAAAGAAGATAACGTTCACAAATTCTTAGAACAACTGTTTTGTATTCAGTGCACAGTAGAAGCTCTGCTGGAATGTATTCACCAAAATCCATCCTCTGTGTAATAACCACAGTCTTGTTAAAGAGCAAATACTATCTTCATATATTGTGTAATAATTATTGAAATGTTGTGCAACTATCTTAATATATAATGTAATTATTTCAAGACAAAAAATTTCGTGTATATACAGCCAGACAAACATAATATGTAAGTGTAGAAAAAGTAATACATTCATGTATATATTCAGACATATATTAAATCACTGTTCTGCTATATGCATAAGAAAAATCACTGAAGTGTAATGTAAAACCACCATTAAGGGTTAAAAACATATTGTACCAACTGAATGTTATTATTTAAATAAAAAATAAATATTAAGAATAAAGTTCTTTGATTGAAACTCATCCCATTATTTACTATGAAAACTATAACATATCCTTCCCAACACACTACACAAAATTCTATTCAATTTATATGCTAAGTGATTTACAATCACATTGAAAAAAACACTAAGGTTTGAAAACTGAATACTGACTGAGTGAGAAAAAACGAATGAAGAGAGTTCATTTAAATTTAAATTATAAAAAAGGTCAAGTTTAAAACACCTAAAACAATTAAAATAGTTTAATCAAAATAAAGAAAAAACTTTATCATGTATTTATAATTTTGTAAGAATGAAGTTTGTCGAAAAAAGTGTGTTTTCACACAACTAACACTTAACTTTGAAGAAAGCAGTATGTGGAATACAACATGTATATACAATTTGGAAGGAAAACAGATTGTCTAATACAGCATGCATTTAAAGATAAGTAATAAACAAAACTACATAGTTTATGGAAAAGTACTATTCTGATGACATACTGTCTAAATAATAAAAAAACAGTATGTCACCTGCTGTTAAATTAATGAGTACACACATTGTCTATTCATGCCATGACAGGGACTTCTTGAGTGTTGTTTGTAGCGAGCACTGAGAGCCCTAAAGCGACACTAGCTATACCTAGTGGCGGACAAGGGAACGATAGAGAAAGTCTGTTGAGCGAGGCAAAGCAAGACATCAGTTTGGCGTAGCCTGCCGAGGAGAGCAGGCACTGGGATGTGGCTCCAATCTATCACAGCCAAGGTAAAAAACATGTTATCAGTAACAGCATGTTGACAGCACCTAATGCATCTGCATCCCATAAATGTTGTTTTCGAGTAGGTGCACCATGCAGTTCTGTTATCAAATAGATGCACCACGTGGATTGGTGGCCTCGAAACAAGTCATTAGCAGACGAGTTGTTTCTCAAGAAAAGACACTGATTACGGCCCCAAAAAAACCATTAGTAGATAACACTTGGTCAAAAACACATTAGCTTTAAACAGTTGCTTTAAACATTTAAGTAGACAAAATTATTTGCAGATAAATTTTTAATTTCGGAATTAAAAACCCAAATGTCGTCGGCCTCTGTAAATCTGATCCACCAAACAAGAAGTTTAGTTTTACCTTTTCATTCACCTTCCTGATAAGTACAAATTGGGAGATTCAACATTTTAAAATTCAAATTCATAAAAGTTACCACTTATAATTTCCCCTTAGTATGATTCAATATACTAGACACATGGGAAAGGCCTTGATGGAAATAATTTTGAAAACTTCAAACAATCAATTTAACTTGTATTTTTTCAAAGAAATTTTTTAATTTTCGACATGCAGACAAAGTCTCCAACCTCTAACACAGGTTTGCATTTGTCATAAATTGTCATGTTATTATACACAGATGGTAATACCGTGTTACTCTTCACATCGATGGGTGCCATCTTAATTGTTCTATGCACCGGATCATTATAAAACATCACTTTAGGCAAAAAGTGTACCCAACAGTATGTACAATATGAAGTAAAATATTTGTATATTAACTGCTTCAAACTCTTATTGTATCTTTCTACAACACTCACTTTAATTTTCGTGTATATCAGCTAGTGATTGATGCCAATTTCTCTCATTAAAATCTTAAACATTGAATACAAAAATTCTCTCCCTCAGTCTGTGTGGAGATGTTTAGGAATTATTTCTTCCAACGCTGTTCTCATTGCACGACAAACCTCTTTACCAGACTTCGTCTTCAATGCAATGTCCTATCCGAACTTTGAGTAGATGTGGATAACAGTTAGAAGGTATTTGTAGCCTCCATTGCATTTCACAAGTAAACTTATGTCACAAAGGTCAGCTTCGAAAAATAGTTTATTCCAAGACTTACAATAGGTCTTCTCAGATACCTAATCTGTAATCTTAGTAAACTTCATTAGGAATAAATATATCTGCCTTCCATTAATACTTCGATAATTGGTAATATTTTGTTAGTAAGCGAGTTGTTCCCTTCCTCTCTCGATGTTAGAAGTAATTTTAGATGATCCACAATTTTGTTGGAAATATTCCAAAAACAGGAGTAATTATTCCACCATCTTCATCTTTGAAAATTCCACTGCCTAATATATGACTCAATAAACCCAGATTAGGATGGTTGTTGATATATAGTCAATAAATTATATGCATTAGTTCGTAATACTAAATCTTTATATCGTCCTAAATCTGTGTCGGAATATCCACTAGGAAAATTCTTAAATAGTAACTAAAATATTAATATTATCTCATCTAACGCTATCTCATACATTTGGTTTTTTTCAGTAAAACATAGTTACCAAATCTCCAAGTAACTAGACATTACCTTGTTCTTGTACACCAATGGCCATATTGTGTGAAGGCGAGCTAACTTTTAAAGCCAAGTAGTTATGAATTAATTGAGAAAGTCAGCCAGTTTTTTTCACATTCAAAGGTTCATTTCATTTAATTTCGGGTGTCTTCTTATTATGTATTGCCATTTCTGTTCTCACATACTTAACTTGTAACTATTTTGCTTTTACTGCAGAAATAAATTGATTTAACTTGGATGTAGTGTCAGACATTGTATAGTTCACACGCACACAGTGTCTTACATATGTTTATTAAGTTGATTTTCTAGGTGCAATAAAAATATGACTAGGTAGAAGTGAACGTTTAGTAGGCAGAACAGTACTGTGCACCTTTTCAAGCTTATGAAGTTTACTTAAAAGAGAAACCAATTTTCTTCCAAGCCGACTTCGTAAATCGTTAATTACAACAATCAGATGTGATTTCAAGTCCGCACTTTGTGATTGCAGTTCTGTGCACGTAAGTTAACCTGAAGTTTTATTAAAAAGTTCAAAACTTATATATTGTGACAACTCTTCTAATACTTCTGCAAGTTGCAATGTAATAAGTGTTTTTACCTTATCATTATTTTCCAGTCAGTAATTTATCTAACTAATAGTACAGTATACATTCATTGTTCTGCAATGCATTCAGAGTATTAGCTAGAATTCCCAACATATAACGAATGTTCGTAAACACTTTTCCACGTCTGTCACTTAACTTATTTAACTCCTCTTGTATGTCAGCCATCTGAGACTTAAAAATGACCAAAGTAACGCTGTGTAAGTTCTCTACAAATCACTTGTTTGTAGTATCAGAATCTTTTATTGGCACACCAACATTGCATAAAATATGTCCATTTACATCGCAGTTTACATCGCGAGTGCAGATTAAACAAGAAGCATAATAACTATGTCTTAATCTGTTGTGACCAAACATTGAAATATGCATTATTCTTCGTCAGGCAGTATGAAATTCTCTATTCCAGATCTATACTGACCATTATATAGTGGTAGTTATGGGATAATTACCAGGATACCATACTTTTATTTCCAACAAAAAATACACATTTCTTTAAACTTTGGATATTAAATATCACCTAAAACATGGTCATTGTAAATGTGTTGTAGATTTAAATTGTCCATTTTGATAACAATAATCATATTCTTGACCTGCAAATTGTGTTTCGGTATTTGGGCACAACTCTGAAATACATAAAAGCAGTCAACATTCAAGTGTCTTCCAAAACTTTTTAATTTCGCCTTGTGGCTCATTCCAGACACCACAAAATAGAAATACAGAATAGGGCATTGCTTTGTCCGAACCTATAATTTCGTGCTTATTGCTGTATGAGAAGAAGTGCAGTCCATTAATTGACAATGTAATGCTTTCTAAACACTTATACTGTTTTGCTGTAAAATTTTGGAAAGCAAATATACATTCTCGAGATATAATCCATTCAGATGATCCAACAATGAAATAATAAAACATGTCATCCCACAAGATGACAGTTTGCTTATTATACACTGGTTGTTTGACCATGAAAGAATTCCATATTTCTCTTCAAACTTTGGTGCATTTATAGGAAGGTGGCACATTTTTCTTTGTAATATTAATTGTACACAAAAAAATAACATAATAACCTAAAAAGTTATATATATATATATACATATATATAGACAGATGTAATTTGAATGGTAGTATGTTAATAAAAGAGTTTAATACTCCACTACATTTTGCATCAAAATGTAGTGGAGTATTAAACTCTTTGATTAACATACTACCATTCAAATTACATCTGCCTAAATATATATATTCTGACTGAGGTATAAAACTCACAGAAAGGTTGGTAAACAACCATCAAGGGATTAATGCTCTATATGAGGATTGTAAGAGGCACTGCATCACATATTCTCAAACAAACGACTTAGAACAAAGATATATAGCAGATATTATATTGACTTTTGCAGCCAAAAATATAAGAAAGAACCCATTTACATTAGCAGGTGAAAAGCTAGGCACGTGTGTCGTGGATAAAGTGATTAGAAAAAACTGGCATGGGAGTAAAAAGATACTTAAAAGAGAAGAATACAGGTGACCTGCTCCCATTTCTATTTCCAGAATTAGGTGACTAGACTCTGTCCTTGCTGGAGCATTGCTATTGAGTGGAGCAGTTAAACCAAGTGGAAAAGGAATGTATCTTATACCCTATAAAGTTACAAAAGGAAGAAGAAGCACAGGAAGTCCTAAATGAAATCCCGAAGTGTACACTCACCAATAAAGCCTTATTAAATTTTAGTTGGAAACTTAAAATACCATATTCCTGCATAGTGTTCTTGAGAGATAATTGACCACGAAAGGCAAACATTAATGAATGTATGATTGTTAATTTAGATTTGAAAAGAAACAAAGAATGCATTGGGTTGAAGTAATTAATAACAGAAATCAATATATTTACCAGAACCAGTTTGGCAATTTAAGACCTCCATTAGAAATAAGTAATTTAAAAAAAAAACACAAAGCAAGTAAATTATGAAACCAATCAGTTACCAAACTCCTATAATTGCAGACATTTAAGTTTAAGTTTCCTCTCTATAAATAGGAAATGCACATTTTAAAACCTGATACTTAAGAAATGTCAATTATGTTGGTCCTAAGTGGTAACTTGTCACCATTGCATTCCATATATTTACCATCACTGGAATTATACAGCAAATGGAAAATTAGTTTAATTGAATTTGTAACATATAATAGTATTCCGAATATGGACTCACATAATGAATCATTCACTTTAATTACTGGTGATGAGAAACATAAAATAACAATACTGATTGGTTATATAGGAACTTGAAGACCTGATAAGTCTTATAAAGTCAAATCTTCCTGAAAACTTTACTTTTCTATTGCATAGTAACCCGAATATGTTAAAATCTCTAATGCATATCAATGTAGTTATTGAATTCACCCGAAATGGTTTAATTGCAAATATGTTAGATTACAAAAAAGTTTGCCCTGCGAACCAAATACATGAATCATTAAACCAAGTTAACATCCTAGGAGTTCATGTCTGCCATGTAAATATGAATATAGTAAGATATACATATCTTAATGGAAAACCAACAAACACATTACATGAATTCATGTGTGTTGTTGCTCCCTGATATAAGATTATTGAAAATCCAGATACATTAATTTATCTTCTGGTAATTGTAAACTATGTAGCTGAATGAGAAGTTATGGTTATTAACAAAACTGTTAATTAATAAACTTTACAAACAAGGAAATTACTGAGAGATTACATTTAAAAAATGGTATAGAAATACTTGCTTTCTGTGCATTACATTCAAACATGGGGTATGTTTATTTTACTCAGTACATTCTAAAAAATGTAAAGTGAACAGACCTGTTAAGACCAAGAAACTAGTTAAGAAAAGGACCATAAAAATATGTAAACAAAGACAAGTGCTCAGTTCAGTTAAGGACCCCATGCGACTAACACAAGGTAACAAATTTATTACTTAAAGAACTAGGATATAAAGTCAATTATTATGGAAAGTGTACTTAATTTCGAGGAACATGTGATTTACGAAGATGCCATAAATAACACACAGATGCATGTTTGCGAACCATTCAGAGCAGGACCATATACTTTCCCATCAGAAATGTGCATTGCTATCCAGAATCACAATATTTATACCTGCCATCGAAATCAGATCTGCGGTTTAGAGGAAAATTCACAAAGATAGTTGATGGGATTAATCCACTAAGCACAAGTATACCATAGTTAGAAATCGTCTACTGCATTTCATAGAAAAAATCACATACCTTTTTAATGGAGTTTAAATAGACCAAATACGAGATGTAGGCATCACTTCCACAGCAAAAAAAATTCTTGCAAAGTATAAACAATGTTAATGCATACACCATGTCTGGGTGGAACCATGCCGACAATTCTAGGCTACAAATTTACCCAGTGGGAAATACGAAGTAGATATTCTGCTGAATATGGTACTCGGGTTCGTTGAAGTCTACAGATATGTTGTAGTTAACACCAAACAAGTGTTAGTTATTATATTATGTAATATATATTTCAATGCTCTATGCGACGTGTTCAATGAAGAAGAGGGTGTAATTTTTGAACTAAGTAATGTAGAATGGTTAATGCTGCATGTAGAAATTAACACTTGTGAACATTTAAAGTTTCTCAAGTATATTGAAAACGGAAAGAACTAGACCTCATTTTCAGATCATGGAGTTTGTAGACATTTCCCACATCACCCCTTTAGATAAAATTGTATGGAATGTTAAATCCAGTTTGCAAAATGAATAACTAATATATATAATTATCTGTTTGCAAACAAACTGAAAATAATTTAAGGGCATACACATGATTGTTCGATTATTGCAATATGAAATACACTAAACTATATTTAAAGAGCCAAGTGCACCCATATTTATATTTTAATACATACTTTGGAAATGGCGAGTGCCTTATCTGCTACATAATGTATAAAAATTTTCAGGACACATTATGGGAAACAAAGCCCACTGATCTTAGATCCAGAATCATTTAAGAATAGAGCACCTTTATTCGTATTTCATGTAAGTAGGCAAAACAATACTGTAACTAATAATGTTATCGACACGAGATTCGAAATATGTACAAAGACATCCATTCTCCTGAACACTCAAGCCTATGCATACATAATACACAACTTATTAGTTTCATATTGGCCAAGATAAGTTAGTTAAGGTGTTAACCTGAATCAGTTAGTAGACAATGAATGACAGTCAAGTAAATATGTTTTGCAACATACAGAGTTCCCAGGCTCCATAGGTTTATAACTAAGCAATTGGCTATTACCGATTTAAATAACATCACTACCGTATTCAGTTTCAAACAACTGTTTGACTGGAAGCACCTGAGTCGGAAATATAAACGAACAAACACATGGGTTACCAAAAATCACCATGGGCTTGTATGTGAAAGTTGTAGTATGGACTACAAACATATACTAGAAATATGTAACATCTATTTTAAAAATGAAGATGAATACATCTGTGACCATGTATAAAAAAGGATTTCAGCAAGTGTGTGGAACTGAAAAGTTATAGATATCCAGAAAGGGTACAAGTGTCCCTCTTTCAAAAAGTTTCGTGAAAGGTTTGGATATAAAACTCAGTTCATCACCACGGGCGAAAATTTGCAATTAATGTATACATTGTCGGTACTAGCGGACTGGGGCAAGCCGAGCAGAGCAGCAGTATCAGTTGAAATAATGCCAAGCAAGGCTGCAATTGAAAACACAAAAGTTATAGCTCAATGGTTATTTCAGAATTAGGTGAAACAGGAGGGGAAAGTACTGTCATATAAATGGAGATGTGAGTCCACAGATTAACTCAGTATAGATTGTGATGGAGTGGTTTAACCCAGAAGTGAGGCATGTGAGTGTAATTCTGGGGCACCGAAAAGTCTGGTTCAGGATAAACGACAATTCGCCAATACAAATCCAAATGTGCAGTGGGGAAGAGCACTGGATTTTTTTTTTTCAAAAATTATTCTATCTTATACTTATGAAGAACTGGATGTTTGCAAACAGATGAACTGTCCAGTGTTTAACATATAGGCTGATAGCGAAATGCCATGTAGACAAAATGAACTAGCATGGGAGGCTCAAGGTGAATAAATAATGACATACCAAGCATACAAACAAATAAAGTACATGTTACAAAGAGAGTATTACACCCGCCCTTTAATTTGGAGAGAAGAATGCTATAATGTGCAACATGTTATGGAAGTACCTAGCGACAATCGCAAACTAATTTTTTCCTGTGGAATGTAGGACTGCACAGTGTTCCTAAGCAAGCTGTGTGCATGCACTCTTGACTAATCCAAGATGGCCATCTTCATGTATATAAATTACTACATAAATAATTGTTTTTGCATGCAAATTTCTTACATACAAAGAACAGAGTTTAACATGGAAGTCAATTATTCATATATAGGGAAGAGTACAATAAAATGACAATGTAAACTTACCTATTTTTAAAATGGTTTCCAAGCAATTTTTAAAATGTAAACTGATTAAATATTGTGTGGGAAAGAAATAGTGGCAGTTGTAACTTAACTGTCAAGGCAATGAAGATTTCATTTTTCATCCTGCCAACTCTATGTGATGTATATGCCTCAAAAGTCTATTGTCGATTATTGTTACTGGAGCAGCGGAATTCTGCGAGAGTTCGCCGAGATGTGCGATCAAATGTTCCATTTCATAATCACCCATTTCCTGTAAAGGAATGGAAAGACAAATTAATAATATTTTCACCAGATGTGGATAAATCTCCCGTCTATCATATGTGTCCGACTAAGTCATTGACTGCGAGTGTGGAAAACATGTAACAAAACTTCCAAGAAACATTCCTGGATTTAGGAGAATCAATAATTCTACATGCTCCCAACTGTACCAAATATGTGAGTACTGAAACCAATAATGTAACATGTGTTAATATTGAGTTTGAACCCGGGCATAAGAAATGTATTACAACCTGTCAAGAAGATGCTGTAGAAGTAGAAGTAAGGAAATGTCTATAATCATTATTCACCGAATTTGCAACCAGTCCATAAAGTCAAATTGTAATGACAAACTGTAATGATTATGCATTGTGCTAAACTGTAACCAAAATGTTTAAGAGAAAATGTTTTGCTGTAACCTAAATATTTTCTGTTCAAATATTATGTGCACTTGTATTGCACCATGAATGCAAACTTGTGTGAAAAAAGTGATGTATTAAATATCTTAAAATCTTACTTTCATGATTAATATGCAATTCCCTTCCCACGTCCATGGAGTTAAAAATAGGGTTTTACTACAAACAAGTAACCTAGAATTTAAAAAGCTAAATGTTGCAATTTGGATTGTTACCTTTAAGAAATGTAACACACACATTTAAAAAGCATTCGAAAGTGGAATGTGACAAAAGCTAATTGAAATGAAAAAGGTGTGACATTTCATAAATGTAATACACACTTGGTAACTTAAAATCGTGATATACATTTACAAACAGAATCTAAAATTACACAATTGGTTCACAAACCTAACTGAACAGGTGTGGCATTTCTTTCCTGGAAATGGTAACACGAAACAGTATAACATTTGCTATATGAAATGTTATATTTCAAGAATGTAATACAACTTGGTAACACATGATTAACATGAAAAAATGTAACAAGTGATCGACATGTCAAAATGTGGTTTGTAATGCAAAGAAGTTATCTACAATTGAAGTAAGTGTAATAAACCGAACTGAAAAAGTGTGTCATATAATAAATGTTGCAATTTGGAGTGTTTCATTTCAGTATTGTAATATGCACATTTGAAATTGGTAAAATGTGATTAACATTCAAAAATGTGTTTTGTAAGGCAAATCATTGGTCGATATTTACAAACATGATATACAAATTTTAAAGTAATATAAACCAACTTGAAAAGTGTGCTAACTGAAATGTTACATACACTTGGTAACACATGAATAACATTTAAAAATGTAACATGTAATGTTCACATGTTCTACAATTAACAAAAATGAGTTAATCCTAAATGAAAAGTTTTGGCAATTGAAATATTGAAATTTGGTAATTTTCTATTTGTAACATACATTTAACACATTGCTAACACACTGTTACAATTGTTTCATTACAGCAATTGTAATCTACATTTAAAAAGGTCATAAAATGCCGAACTATTGGTTCCGAGTTACAATGTAACTGGGTGAACCTCACCTGCATTCCATTCTCGTGCAAACAGTTCCCTGCCGAGTACAAAAGGGGGCTGCACATCCCAGACTTGTCTCTCGCCCACCAACCTCCAAGCAGCAAGGTTGTGTCTGCTAATCACTAGTAACTAACCAGAACTCAGGTGCCCCCTGAACGTTTAAAGGTGCACATCATTCGCTGAGGTTATGTAACTATATATTTCTTTACATTTACCATGTATTGGACTTGTTTGATGTCTTGTGAATTAAAAAGATTTTGGACGTCACAAAGACTTAAAAATTTTGACGTCCTGTAGACTATAATTTTTTCAAAGTTTCATTTATGCAGACTATGCTATTTCTTTGAAGTTGAATTTATGTGGACTTTAAAATTTTTCTACACTCTTGGGGACTTTAACTTTTCTACACCTTTGGGGACATTAAATTTCTCTGCATTCTTGGGAACTTTACCTTGTGTGGACTTTAACATTTCTGTGACATTCTGTTTTTATGATGTTAGTGGACTTTAAAAATGTTTGATGTCTTGTTGACTTTAAAATATTTACATATCTTGGGGACTTTAACATTTTCTACACTTTAAAGGTGTTTGGCTTTTTCTACATGTTACCATAAATGTGGAATTTAATATTTTGGGAATATTTTTTTTAACATGTCCTTTTTTTAAATTTGTTTTCTGACTTATCCTTTTTTTATGTTTTTAGAACTAAACTATCTATAGCACACTCAGTCTTTTCTTATTAATATTATATTGAGTAGGTCTTCGACTAGTTTTTATATGTTTGGGCCTGTTTAGACTTGTTGTGACCTGTCGTAACTTGTTGGGGATGTTTGCAATGTTAACACATACACATTAGCAGATATTGTTTCATATTTCTATAATTTATTCACTTTTCTTTCAGATCCGGTCATTTTTGGGTAGTAATTTTGGTGAGTAGATATAAACTACTAATATTGAAGGTCCTTCAAGTAGTAAGCATCGTCTTGTTAATTGAGGATTAAATAGTTATTCTGTTTTGTCATCCATTTTAGGAAGTTATTCTGGTTCGTTGTCTGGATCAGAATTATATTTAAGTATTGATTCGTCGACGTCCAACATATCTTTTTCGCCTGACTTGCCATACATTCTTTTGTATACGGCATTTGGACGAAAAATTCTTGATGTGTGGATTTTCAATGACAAAATTGAAACAGACACAAACTTAGTTTCCTTTTTCCAAAGATGCAAAGCATCTGTTTTGGCCTTTAGCGATAGCGCACCCAGACCTTTTAAAATATATACCTGCATAGCTGTTAAATACTTTAAGAACACCCTAACTGAGGATAATGCTATGATGACTTTCTATATTTTCATTAAGCTATTCCCATTCTCCATTCGTCCGATGTAGGCGAAATTTATGACAAAGATATAGCACTTCATCTGACTACCCAACATAGCGAATTTTCTGCAAGAGGCAGCAGATGGGGAATGAAGCTGATATTGCAAGAGGACAAACACATTTCGCAATGAAGACCATTCACGATAGATGCATCTCACACAAACCTACCTAAATTTACTGCCAATAGGAAAGCTTGCATTCATGTGCAGTGCCCGGAATTCCAGTACTTCCTATATGCAATACTAGCATCTTTATTTCCTGCCACAATCCATATCAAAAAATCCCATTTGTATCCAAAATCATATGGCGTTCTTAATATGCAGGGGATTGTCGAAACCTGTAGTGTTAAATGAAATCAAACACTTCTAGGAGCTCAATATAATTTATATTAATGTATAATCTGTAGTAGACAAAGGTAGGAATACTGTTGATGAATCATTTGATAATTCTAAGGAAGGACTTATCCTACCCATATGCATATCTCCTGTGCATCATAAGCACCATGAAAACTTGTTGGCAATTCATGCCATGCAATTTTTCCATGATTAAATATTTGTCATGATAGCTTTACAGTCAGTTGAGTAAGGAACACAACACAAAATTTGTTTGCGATTGTTGTCTCCAGTTTTTTTAGAACTGAGGATAAATGCGCAAACTACACTGAATTATGCCAACAATATGATGGTGTGTGGTGTACTTTCCCATGTGAGAAAAATGTATCTTACATTTAAGAATTGCGCAAATCACCAAAGAGTGTGTTTTGTTATGTACTGTGACACCAAAGCTTATCTGAACCCCATGCCCACTTGCTTACCTAATAATGACAGTATCAGCGCAACAACCATCAATAAGTATGTACCATATGCTTGTAGCATTCTACTTGTGTGTGCATATGATATATCCTTGTCAGTATAGTTTTTGGGCGAATATTGCATGAACAGGATGGTAGATAAATTAGTTGAATCGAGAAAGTGGGTTACAGACATATACGGCGTAACTTTTCCAAAGAAGCCATTAACTATAGCCAAAAGTACTAGGCTTATGGCTCAAACAAGTTGTCACATTTGTAACAAGGCGATTGGCAAATTTTTTGTGATCGAGCTCAATAATTTGACCGACACAGTGCGAGTCCGTGCACATAATGAATGCAATATGTCGTTTAGACTGAAAAAGAACCAACTTGTAGCTGTATTCCATAATCTGCAGAATTACAATGCCCACGTTCATATAAACTATTGGTTGAGAGACCCGTCACACAACCGAATGGAACTATGGTAATCGAAAATGCGGGTAATATCCAGGTGATTGGGAATACCATGGAAAATTATAAGCATAGCACAAAAATTATTCCTTATGTGGGAAATTTTGACATTGGGAAATTGTACTTCATTGACTCATTTCAATTGATGAGCACATTTTTGGAGACACTGACACGTAATTCGACATATTTACAGTTGAGTTTCACCTGCTCACAGTTTCCAGATGACACACAATTTTAACTGGCACAAAAAAGGGAGTGTTTCCTTATAACTTTGTTAAGTCTATGGAGAGTCTGAACTGTACTTTCCTCCCACACAAGGACTAATTTCATAATATAATGAAAGGCGAAGGCATTAGCAATGCAGACTATGCTCATGCCCAATACACAGAATGGTTCCCATTGTCAGAATTTACTGGAGTATACAACCCATTATTTACTTGTGGACATGAAGTGTTGGCAGATATTTTTAAGAATTTCGGGACCATATATTTGGCTGAATACAGTCTTGACCCTACCATGTATGCCACAGCCTCGTCTCTCTTGTGGTATGCTTTATTACTTAAATTGGGTGTGTGGCTGAAGTTGTTGACGATCATAGATATGTACCTTTCCACTGAGGACGGGGTCCTGGGTGGGGTTCCCAGGTTTACAAAAGGCATGTGGAAGCCAATAATATTGACATTAGAGACAATTACGACCCCAGTGTGGCAGAAAAATATATATGTTATTTTGACATAAATGGTCTGTACAGTCACTTGATGAATTGCCAGCTACCAATTGGGAATTTCGAGTGAGTTGAGTCAGACGTGTTTTCGATGTGGGATTTCTCCAACACAGACAATGATGGGGACACGAATTTTTTCGCGGAAGTGAATTTGTCTTTTCCGGAATAATATCACAATGCCCTATCTTATCTGCCTTTTGCTCCAGTATCTGGACTACCTCCAAACGACACAACTGAGAAATTACTTTTAAATCTTGTGCCGTAAAAGAATTATGTTATACACTGGTAAACTCTGAAGCACTATTTAAAGTATGGAGCCAAACTCGATGCTGTTCATTGTGTTCTGTGCTTTAAACAGGTGGTGTGGAGAGCTGTGTACATCGAATTCAACATTCAGAGATATGCTTTGGCTGCTAATGCATTCGAAATATTGTTTTTTTACATTAATTACTAATTCCATCTCTGGTAAAACTTTACAGAATGTCCGTCGGGAATGCGACATATGTGTTGTATCATGTAATTACACTATATGTGTGCGGCAGAATTGACTGGGTGACCTACATTCAAGACACAGCAATCCTCATTGAGAATTTAGTTATTATCGAAATGGGAAAGTTTTGTGTTAAATTCAACAAGCCTTTATACACTGGTGTTGTTATTTTGGACTTGTCTAAATCATACATCTATGATTTCCATTACAATTACATGACATAAATTTCCTCAGCAGACTCTGCATTTCTTATATTACGATACATATTCTCTCATTTATGAAGTTCATTTCCAGGATATTTAAATGTATATTTCCCCTGAATTGGATACAAGATTTGACACTTCTAAGTATATGCCAGATAATCCCCAAAAGTTCCCATTGGTGAACAAAGGTGTAACAGGTGTTAAGACGAATGGATATTGTCGTCTTATCATCACACTCTTTGTAGGCCTATGCCCTAAACTTTATTAGTACATAGTTTTTAATGAATGGTGTGTGAATAAAGCAATGGTATAAAGCCTAATGTGTTTCAATACCTTCTCTATGGGGATTATGTGGATTGCTTCAACCAAAATTCATGGGTTATGGGGATCCAAATTCACTTCCATTTGTGTGGTCATGGGGTCTTCACCGAACGTGTAACTAAAGTGGCCTGGTCGAGTAATTATGACAAACGGTATGTTGAACCAGATAACGTCATGACATTACCCTGGGGCACTATAGAATCCCTAAACAATTTATCCCCTACTCGTCAATGCCTGCCTACTGAGACGACCACCTCTGTCAGGCATACCATCTGCCAACACCTGCCATCTATTAGCAACATCTGCTACAACCATCACCTCTAACAACATCGACTCATGGACAGCTATCACTAGCAGTCAACAATCTCTACCAGTCACCATCACCAACAACTGCTGTGTGGGTCTATCCACTAATACCAACATCTGCTGTGTAACTTAATCATCTGCAGTGTGAGTAAATCCACCAGTTTCTTCATCATCTGCTGTGTGGATCTATCCACCAGTTTCTTCAGATTCTACTGTGTGAGTCAATCCACCATCAACATATGCTGTGTGGGTCTATCCACCAGTTTCTTCACCTTATGCTCTGTGGGTCAATCCACCATCAACATCTGCTGTGTGGGTATATCCACCAATGCTTGAACTTCTGTATGTGGGTAAATATGGTAGAAGGACAATATGGGAAACTGAGGCGTTTTAACAATGTCAACATGCGAGACACACTACAACAGCGCTCCTAGTGGCTTGTGCTGACGAATATCCGGGAAATTCTAATTTACATGGCTCGGCATGCGCGATTTAAGTCCAGTTGTCTTGTAGTATTAAAACGTGTTGTTTGACCGAATATAATATAATAGTTGCTTATTCATGTTACTATGAGGTATTTATAAAAGTACTTAAAGCATAAATATTATCGCTTGAAGCAAGAAAAATCAGTTGTAACAGAATCATGTTACTGGGCACAGACTTAGATGTTGCAAGTTACAAAGGACAAATGTTAATCAAATATAAGTAAGACAATGGAATGCTAAGCAGTATTTCATTTCTCAGTCACATAACTGACTGCATTTATTCAATAAGTTTTTGAGGATGGAGCTGTCACCAAACTTAAATTTCTGCAACAAAAAATCGGGAATGAACATAACCAAACATTTTTTGGACAGCAAAATCCCACAACTTATATGTGGTTTATTGAAGCAAGATTAATTTAAAATAGCTCTACTACAATTACGTATTTAACATAGTGGCTTTTATTAGCCCTATAAACAGTAATATCTGATAGATACTAAGATTAACCTCGCAACATAATAAGTTGCCGGAATATAAACTTATTGCTTTTTGAAGCTATTATCATTAAATTAGCAACAAAATTAATTGTTCACAAATTTATATTCCCAAAAGACATGGTTTTTGTTCTGATTTCTTCTTTCGTAGAAGGTATATTTTGGTTGGAAATACATTTTCAAGAGAGAAACATTTTGGGGAAATAATTTTTTACGTGATTAAAATGTATACTGCATTATTGTTTATGTTTTAAGTTCCTGAATTTACCACCAAGATCAATAAACACATATCTAGCAACTTGAATTTTATTTCAAAGTGCATATTTGTGTCTACACAATGTCATCAGTAGGCTGCGGCCCATCCGTCGGCCCGTCGAAAGTTAAGGTATGATACATATTTGACGGATAGGAAAACGTTACTTTGCGATTCTTCGAAGATCACGTGACTGCCTGACAGGTGCGACGGATGGTTGAGAGTCCACCTTTACACATATATATCGGTTTTTTTTCCGTGCAGTTATGCCACAACTACACTGCCTCAAGTGAAACACAGATAGCTATGGTTAACCCACTGGCAGCTATGCTTCAACAATAAGTAATAAACATTTGAAACCTCAATCACTTCATAATCTGATTGAACCAGTTATGAAATTTTGGGAGCTATAACCAAACATTATAAACAAAGGACTATAATAATAATAAAACGTCTTTATTTTTTGTGGCGAAGTTAAGGTATTATCACATTCTATTACACTTAACCACTTTCCATAATAAAACATAATAATGATTTTTTTTTTAAGAAAAATAAATAAAACAATGAAACAAAACCTAATGTCTACTATAAACTTAGAAAGAGGCTTAAATGAAATATATAAAAGCAACTTACATAAATAAAATTAACCTTAATTGTGAACGTACGCCATTAACACATACACGCATACATAAAATCATATACACACCTGACATATATCCATATACATATAATTGTACTATTTATAAAATTAAACTACAAGATAACATTGACTAGCAAAAGTTCAAAACTTAAATTTATTTTAAGGATTACTGAAGGACAGAAAAGTACAGCGTATAACTAATTAAACACGGGAAAAAAGACAAAAAAAAACTTAATTTAATACATTAAAAATTATAATAATATAAAGCGTCTAAAATTATCAGCTACCTATAAATATACATTAATACGTCAACTCGCACCGCTCATTCACACATCTACATACATTAACTATACATTTAATTAATTAAACAGTAACATAAGAATCAGAAACATCACTACAGTCGCAGGAATCAGAAAGCAAATTAGTTACAGGTATTATAAAAGAGGAACCTCCACAATAAATATTTTGTTTGCTTACATCAAACCCACGTTTCAAGTTCATTTAAATATTTATAGCGCGAGCAAGCTATCATCACATAATTTTTTTTAATTTAGTGAATGAACTTGTATCTCTGGCTTCCTGAGGTAAGCAATTCCAAATTTGGTTGCGGTGATGATGAAAGATGAAACGAAAAATGAGTTGTATTTTGGTACTAGAAGCTTTTGTTGACCGAAATAACGAGTGTTTGATGCACTGGGCGGTAAGAAACGAGACAAAAGGTATCGATGACATCCTGTTAAAAATAATTTCTTTAACAAGGAGATCTTTTGCACTGATAGTCGATTTTTAAATGAAGCCATGAGAGAGTGTGTCTATTTGGTGATATGGTCTTTCTTTTTAAGATTAATAATAAGTCGTACACAGTGGCCGACCAACTGGGCGAGCTACATGTTGCAGGGCAGCTCTACCACAGTGCTTTTGAGAGCTGGAACCGGGGGGAGAGGGGAAACTTCCTCGGTAAGCAGCGAGAAAGTGCCACGACGCAACCGCGTGAGTGGTGAAGGGCCCTCACAAGTGCCCGGACCACCCCTACTCTGAGCTTCGGCAATGATAGAAAAGGCGGCAGTTGGGGTTTGGCAGTCATTTAGAGCAGATGTATGTGTATGTAGTTATGCAAATGTGTAATTAACTGGTGATTGTGTAATGGGTAGTTGAAAAATGGGTAATTGGTAAATACTCATTGTGCAGTTACACTATTGTGTTATTATGGTTATGCAAATGCGTACTGATGTATGTGCATACTTGTGCGACTGCATCATACTCTAATTGCATAATGCAACTGCATTACTCTGTGCCACTGCATTCACTCCCCTCGACACTCTACCTGCAACAGTTACCAAGGCGACATCAAGTGTATCTGTCAGTTGCCGAGGGATCACCAAAGGGTCAACATCGCCGAGGCAACATGTGTGAGTGACTGTATTTCACATTTTCCCCCGAAAATAACCTCTCCGCACATCACCTATTATTGTGCAACAATGCATTTCTGATTTTACCCCGAAAATAACCCCTCCATACCTACCGAGTCGACTTCCAACACCCTACGAACCAAAACGTCATCCTCTCTTGAGCAGTCACCGAGTGCACATCGAAGAGAGAGCAGTCTTGATTGTGCAACTACATTGCCCTTTCCGGGAATCGAACCTGGCATATTTACCCCAATTCCAAATCAAATCCAAAATTTCCGTAATCCTAATTTTAAAACAACTAAAAAAAATTCCAACATACACTTACCAGACATCATACCACAATCACATGTGCGGAAATTACACTTTTCAAGGTCACATTTGTGCACAAATACATGTGCAACTGCAAGTACAAAAATACATGTGCAAAAATATCCATGTGCATGTGCAATGGTGCAATGGCACTTGTGCCGTTTTTGCACTTGCCTTGCAGGAAGCCTACGCTCTCTCTACTCGAAACATGAAGAAAGGAGACTAGGCGCCCTTACAATATGATTACCCCACACAGCTACCTGGCAGTTGCTGGGCCGAGCATCCAAGATTTCAATATACGCCCAAAATAGTGACAGCTGTGTCTCAGTGGCTAGAGTACTTGCATCCCATCATGACGAATAGATTTCGTATCTTGGAGGTGTCGCCTCTTCTTTCGAATGCGGGAGCTATGGTGGTCGTTGACAGTAGTCGCTACTTCTTCCAAAGTAATCCTGTATCCCTTCCAGCATATCATCGCTTCACCTTACCCGATACACTTCACCCTAATCAGCACCAATGATTTCAGCTATTAAGTATCACCATAATCTCTTACAATTCGACAATCCATCCACTATTCCACCCCCCCCCCCAAATGAATCTGTATGCTCACCACGGTATTTTAAAAAGATCTATCACAATGACATTTAATTACACTAGTAGTTACCAGTGCCAATTATTATATCCCCAGTGAAATTGTCGGAGTAAATAGGGAAATAAGTGAAAAAACGCAGAAAACAAAAGGCAAGGCGCTCGAATCAGCAGAAGGGTTACAGCACCCGCCACCAATCACGAGCCTACCCATAGCATCGTGCCTACCAGCAGCACGCTTGAAGGCCGACTCAAAGATACATTTAGATCCCCGAGCTAGTATCAGTTCCCTTAAATAAATCCTTTTTATCCTGTAGAATAAGCGAAATGTTGATACATTTTTTTAGCAAAAAAATGTTTTATTTCATTAATATACAACAGGAATATTAATTTATTTTGAGCTGGAGATTTGGTGTGTTCATAAGAGGTGTGAATTTCAGCATTAGGAAGGGTGAGATGAGGTGGGGATTGAGTTGGAATGAATTGCTGAGGCTGGGAAAATACAAGGTTCCATAGGATGACCATGTGACCGATGCCTAAGTGTGCATGGTTTCTCGGGTATGTTTTTTGAGGTAAGTATCCCAAAGGATTTTTTTTAGGTAAGTTTCCTATGGAATATTTTTGACGAATGTTTCTGAGGAATGGTTTTGAGGTAGATTTTTGAGGATTGAGGAATATTTTTGAGGAATGAATGATTTGTGAGATATGTTTGTGAGGTGTGCTCTTTGAGACAAAATTTTCGATGAATGTTTTAGGAGGAATGATTTTTTAGGTATTATAATTGAAGTACAATATACCTTTTGAGGTATGATAATTGAGGTATATTTTCGAGGTATGAATTTTCAAGTGCCTATGATAATTTATTGGTTAATTTTTTAGGTATATTTTAATGTTTGTTTTTATGTATGGTTTCGAGATGTGATATTTCTGGTATAATAATTGAGATATATTGATTTAGGAATGGTTTTTGAAGTATTGTTTTAAAGGTACGTTTTAGGTATTTTTCCTAAGGAATAGTTTTGAGGAATGTTTCTGAGTAATGGTTTTTAGGAATGTTTTTGAGGAATAAGGAAGATTTTCAGGGAATTACGAATAGTTTTGAGGAATGAGGTATATTTCTGAGGAATGAGGATTTTTTTTTATAAATTTTTAATATCGATGTGTGAAGAGCCTTTGAGGGAGACAGGAGAGGAAATGGAACATGCCATAATGCAAAGGCGAGGGAAACTACACTTCTCTGAGAAAAGCTGTCAGTTAGCAGCAGCATTGCTCGAAACGGTTCTAATGGGGGCAAATCTACTGGTACACCCACTGGGGGGGGGGGGGGGTTGCACCTGGCTTGTCGGGTCAGGGTGCGAAGCGAAGGTGTGAAGAATGGACTGGCATTGAAGTTCCCTCATGATTTAATGGGAACATCAGCATTGGTAGTCAGTAGTTTTAAAACTGATACTTATACTTTCAAATCCCAAAAATATATGAGGGATTTTTTAAATATTTTCTTATTGATCAATTTATATTATGATATGAAACATTAATAGTTATATGAATCTAACTGTGGAATATTATATTTTTACAGTATATGTGGATGTTGATGAAAGAAGTGGTCCATTCAGGCTCTCTGTTGTTAGCTCTGGTGGCATGTTTCCTCGCAAATACAGGATAAGAGTAACTCAGTTGAAAAGGGGACCTTTACTTTCACCAAAGAACTGTCTTCAGTACTACACTGGCATAATGGGTACAATTGAAATGTTCAACTATAAATCTACTTCAAATACAATTGGTGAAATGTCGACATATTTGGTACGTATGACTTGAATGTGTTTTAATTATTTGCAAACATTTTTTTAGTTCGATGTTATTAATATATTAATGCATGTACAAAAATATTTATTTGAAAAAAAATTCTTCCGTCAGTTAGGTAAACACGGGAGATATGACATACCTTTTGATTTATGTATATTAAATAGAAAATTAGTTCTACCCTAAAACAAATACTAGAAATAAAAATTTTCTTGTTTTGTGTATTTGCAAAATAATTATAAATATGAACGTATAATGCCAGGTTAGTCAAATTCTAAAAAAAAAAATAAAACCCTTTTTTGGACATGTCTCCCATAGGTGTGGGTGATATGGGAGTGATGTGGTAGGAGATATGGCTTATAGTTTAACAATGTTAAAATTCTTATTTACAATGTAAACCAGTTTTACAAAAATCAAACCGGTAACAATTTTGTACTGTAAATTTAAATTTACTGCATTTGTTTACTTATTTACCAAAATTTTATTGTTCTAAAAAAATTGTCAAATAAGCCCAAAAATGAAATGAAATCAAGTTTCTCTTATTCTGCATTGACTTTTTATGTACGAGTAAATAATACTGTTTCCCGCACCCACAAAATCACATACCTTAAACACCAAAGTAAATAGGAAAGTATTGTGAGCACATTAGCCATGTAAGAAGCAAACCTCTGAATATATGCAAAACAGAACAAAATATGCGTAAACTTTGCAAGTTTTTGTAGTTGTTTACATGCTTTATGTAATCTTTTCTTGTGTGGTTTAGCAGATATAGAATAGAAATATTATTATCAACACCTTTTTGAAGTATGTCTGGAGAGTGGAAAATTGATATGCGAACCATGGCCATCCAAAGAAGAAGACCATTCTTTCGTGGAATGAGGTCCATAAACATGTATTCGTCTATGTATGCTGATTTCTTCCTTATTATTATAGCGCCTCCAGGCGACATGCATTCCTACCACATTGTTTTCTTGTTTACGCCTTCAAAATTTCAGTTGGATGGTAAAACGAAACCCTCGGTTTTACAGCATGCCATTACAGTAACTGTATCGCCCATTTCCTTTGCTTTTCTTACATGAACGTATTTGCTGCCTCGTTCAGCAACAACGGGTCGAGGTTCATTAGATAATGACAAACCCGACTCATTCATGTTGTAGATGTTAGTTGATCAACAAAACAGATTATCTTCAGTCCTCAAGGTTTTCTGCAATAACTCAAAATGGGTTTTAATTTCTTCCTCGTCCACAGCTTATGCGCGATTATTTGATATACTTGAGATTTCCTAACAAACAAAAGTAGTAGGGAAATGTATGTTGATGTGGAAGGGCGGGGGTGGTTGGAGCCGGAGCCGGCCGGCCGCACATAATGGCTTCTGGCACAGGCACCAGGAGCTGACCACCCGACATCATAGTCTATCATTACGGTGTCCTATCCACTAACATTGACCCATATGACCTTGACCCAAGACCTTTAACATGACCTTTGACCCAAAAATAAAAAATCGAAAAATATATAAAAAGTTTTTAAAAAAATCTTCAAAAATCTCCAAAAAAATATTATTAAAAATTATCACAAATTTATTAAAATAATTGTTAAAAACTTATGTTTCCGAGGTCCCCCTTTCCCCATACCCATTCTGCCATTTTGGCAGGCGCAACCAATGGTCATATTTGTAGGCGACTGCCATTTTGGTAGGCGACCATTATCTTGGTAGGCAGCTGCCATATTGGTAGATGTCTCTCATCCATTATATTGGAAGCCAGTGACCATGACCTTGACCACATGAACTTGAATGGTTTTGTGAACAAAAATATGGGAAAAAATACATAAAATTCAGCAAACATTATACATTACAGACTACTATAGGATATTCATAGTAAAGTGAACACTTTTGAGGCCCTAGTTACTTTACTTTTCAGCCATTTTTTATCCTTCATCCACCTTTTAAAATAAATATTGCAATGAAAGTAATAAACACAATGTTTATATCCTACCACACTCGGAAGTTAAGGTCTAAAAGGCAAAAATAAAATATATTTATTGACTATTATTCCAAATTAAACGGCTTTCAAAATTGCTCACTCTATCGTGAATAGCATATACCACAATATTAGATGTAGACTACCTCGACCTTGACGTCATGACCTCGAAAGACATTGAAAACAAAACCTAGTGTAAAAATACATAAAAAGTCAACAAGTATAATAAATTACAGATTACCATCATCATATATGATGCAGACCTTGATTTTTGGTGTGTTTTTTATCAGCTACTATGATATTACATCAAAATATTACGATATATTTTTCGATTAACATATGGAATGGAGGTTTGGGCTAGTAGTTGTTTGATATGACATTAAATTATGGTTGGGCATTCGGTAAAAGCTGGTCGATATATTTAATTAATAAAACTATTGTGATATGGGTGAGGTCTCTGTGTTGAAATTAATAATTGACATATGGGGATATGTAAAAAAAAAAAATTATTATATATGTCTGAAAAATTAATGAATTCATCAAACAATTTCAATATATCAAGGATTTTAAAAAGAAGTTTATAAGTGAGTGGTTTGTAACAGTTAAGATGGCTCTAACATAACTATTTCTTATAGTGAATGATCTCTAGCAAATAGAATATCCTGGTATGGAGGTAACATGTTTGCGAAGATAGTTCAAAATATTTGTCCATTGGAGTGATGTAATAAAAACTGATTGGGAATGTTCTCTAGTAAATGGAATATCTTGGAAGTGTACATGGAAGGGTTGGTAGAATATTCGAACCTACGCCATTCCGAATATGTGTATAAATATATTATTTGCCTTCTCGTGAACTACTAATATATTGTTTATTTCTTGTGTGTAAGATGTATATGTAAATAATTATTTCTTAAAGAGTTTTGCATAAATATTTTAAAGAAATGCATCATAAATTTTATTATCAATTTAATTCCCCATGGCTGGGGATATATGATACAGTATTTTCTCGTATGTTACTATGTTCAGAAGAGGTACATTGGCATGTTTAGGTAAACGAGATTTGTAGCAAGCAATGAAGGTTTAGGTTTTTACGTCATTCTTCTTGTGTGTGTGTGTGTGTGTGTGTGCATGTGTGTGTAAAGTATATAAATAATGTATATTTACTTCTAACACTAGAAATGTTGGTTCGCATGAGTAGTTGACAATATAATAAGTGACAGTCATTCGTCTGCTGAGATATTTACGTAGAGTTGTGTATGATGAGCGACATCTATGTACGTTTTATGTAATATAATAGATTAGTATGTTCTGTAGTGAACGAAAAATGTGCTATCGCAAGGGTTGTATGGATACCCTCGCAGGCTATCATATTAAGTGAATGTGATCTAGCTGGGTGGTGGTGAACAAATGTCTTGTCGACACCTAACTCCCATAGCGGTAATGTTGGAGCTAGTCTTGCCCTCTCCTAACCTTCGCTGTCATCTTCTTTGCAATTTGGTCGGCCGTACTCGCATCTAACGTTCGAGAGATATAACATCTCGAGAGATTTGCTAGAGATGTGAGTGCGCTCTCTCTTGTTATTTAATTTATTCTATATGATAACCTGGGCATATTCATTGGTTGACTGGTTTGGTAATGTGTCTTGCTTGTATAGCCTATCAGTAGAGTAGCAGCGATGTCTGAAATGTGTAATTGGGACATTGCAGTAGTTTGTAATAATGTTAGGAGAGTGTTTATTTTGATGGAATAGCTTTGTCTCTGAGTGTGATGTGCCTGCACGACTGTTAAACAGGAGGGAAGGAGGTATGATGGTAGGTGTGATGATTAGTATAGAAGGTCGAAATGTATAATATTCTGTTGGTCAGTCTGGTAATAATATGAATTGCATGTGGAATCATCATTGGTAGAGGCGCTTTTAGAATGTTTATACTGTATGATCTCTCAGCATGGTTGCGATAGCTTGTTTTGGTAATACATTTTGTTAGTATGTCTAGTATGTTTTTGGTTAGTATGGTCTCTTGGAATTGCTGAAATGGATAGAGTAACATGATGGTATTGTGTGCTGGTGTGGTAAATGTTTTATGGTTTGGTTTTTTATAGCTAGTACATCTTGATGGTATAATCTATCAGTATGACTTGGTTGTAAAATTGGTTTCTTGTATGGTTGGTATAGCCATTATGTTGATTGTAATGACCTGGTCCATGTTCGGTTGTTTTGGCAGTATGAAAAAAGTGTAGCTTCGATGGTGTAGGGTGAATGGTTTAATTGTGTGATTAGTATGTAAGAGTGGAATGGTTTGATGGGATTTTTAGTTAGTATGAGAGGGACGGAATGCTTAGCAGGTATGTTTGATTAGTATGATTGGATGGTATGATATGGTGTCTGGGAATTAAGACTGTATGGGTGTCGTAGATGGTTAAATTAATAGTACTGATCTTATGATAGCATGGTTGGAGCTTATAATTGGAATATTTGATCGGATTGACTACTGGTATGGCTTGTTTATATGTGTAACTGATGAAGTTAGGTGAAGTCAAATAGTAGTCAATAGAGTTGACTATTATGACTGATCAGTAAGTCTTGATATGGTCTGTATTTTTAATAGCATGACTGACATGTGTATGGATTGGAGTGAATGTTATGGTTTCGGCTGTCCGTTTTTGGTTGGTATGGTTGTATTCTGTGGTGGTTCATTGATATATTCCGATGGTATTGTATTTTGGTATGATGGGTTGTATAGCTTTCGGCATTGTATGGCTAAGGCAAGCTAATGTTATGGAGAAAATTATTATATATCTGTTTAAGTACTCAGTACCGTTTGGTTCTCAATAGGGTTGTTAAGTATGCTGGAGGTGTGTTACCTGGTAGGTTTTGTAAGAGCAGCTGTTAGTAGGGATGGCTGGCTTAAATAACTGGTTTGTTGGTTAATAGAGTGATTTACATTAATTTCTGATTGCTGGAGGGTTTTCACCTAAAATGTATTTGTTTTTGGGGTTATGGATGGCTTTGTAGTGGTATGAACCCAGCAAACACGAAAAATTCGGACCAGAATCAGGCCATTAAAAGATTTCCAGCCAGATTATGTCGGCCCACTCTCTTATGCTGGAAGCAGATCGATGGGAATATAGACTGGTGGCTGACTGTTTACCGACAGTGTCAAAAATACACCATACCGCTAATGGCAAGATACAAAATTTATTCCGGCCAAATATAGACAAAAAGTACGGGGTAGAATCAGGCCGGTAAAAGCTAGCCGACATGTTTCGGAATCTGCAGCTGCTGGATGGCAGCAAGACTCCGGTCCTACGGCGGTTGGGGGGCTGCAAGATGCTGGACCTGCAGCGGTTGGATGGCGGCAAGATGGTTTTACGATGCCGGACCTGCAGCGGTATGATATCAAGCAATAAGCATTATAACCATGAAAAAATCTTCACTTTTGGATTAAATATTTTAGTTATTGTTGTTTCCTCCTTACATATGTTCATTTCATTTACAACTCAACACATTGCCGATTGCAATATTCGAACCTAAGACCCTTGAGTTGACAGTCCAGCATGCTAAGCTATACACCACGGGGTAAGTTACTGACACTCTCTAGTAATTTCAAATTTATTGTGACACGAATTATTATAAATGAATGTATAAATTCTATGATAATATAATTTCAAAATACTGATTATTTAAAAACTTCTTCTTTGTTTCTTCAAAGGCTTGCAAAAAATAGTTTTTGTTAGTTTTTAATATATCTGTCGGGTGGTTTTACAAGTGAAAAAAATTTCAAAGTTAAAAATTCCATGGGCTACCATGTGACACATATATAATAATGAAAAATATACTAATGATTAATACACTGTCTCAAAATAGACACCATGCCAATAACAGCTAGCTAGCATCTTGCCTATTCAAAAGCACTTCCCAAAGTTTGTCAGCAACTGACATCATATATGTATATTTAATTTGATGAAGAGCCATGTCTCGAAAACGTTAGTGGGCTGGAATAAATAAGACAATGGCCAGATTACCCAAAAAACAAAGATGCTATATCGGAATTGGGCCAGAATATAATTTTTGCTATTGGAGACATGTTGGCTGTGAGACATCACGCCGACATAATTTAGGTGATATCCATCTATTATCCAAAAAAATACAGTTGATAGTTGTCTTTTTTCAAATGGCAAATATACTGTCTCGAAAAAGACATCATGCTGTTACCAGCTTGCTAACGTCTTGCCTATTCAAAACACTTTCCAAAAGTTTGTCGGAAAACAATATCATAATTGTATCTAAATTGTGATAAAGAACCATGTCTCGAAAAAATTAGCTAGCCGGAATAAATAAGATGACGGCCAGCTTACCGAAAAAATAAAGATGCTATAAAGGAATCGGGCCAGAATATAATTTTTGCTATTGGTGACATGTTGTCGTGAGATATCACGCTGCCACAATTTAGGTGATATCCATCTGTTATCCAAAAAAAATACAGTGGGCCATTGTCTTTTTTCTAACGGCAAACACACTGTATCAAAAAAGACGTCATGCCGTTAAAAGCTTGCTAACGTCTTGCCTATTCAAAACACTTTCCAGACCTACTTTGTAGGCATAAAGGCATCATATTTGTATCTTTATTGTGGTAAAGAGCAGTATCTCAAAAACGTTAGTGGGCCAGAATAAATAAGATGACGGCCAAGTTACAGGAACATAGTCCAGTCGCCATCTATTTCTTCTTTCAAACTTTCACCTGATTCGGCACGTATGGCGAGTGTGTCTCCACTTGTCTGTAGCTCGCTGTTTGGTCTGTGATTATAAATGTCACAACTTTCATAATTGTAGCATGGAAGAATTTCTTCATGGAAATTATTGTAGAAATCAAAGTAACCTCTACTGTGAAAAGTACCATTACGCACTTGCACTTGCTCCAATTCACATGGTGGTTTATAGACAACTCTGCCGTAGCCAACAAGACAACTCGTGTAGATGTCCACGTCTTCCGGCTTGAATGAAACGTAGTAGTAGGGATGAAACATTCTGGCAGCAGTTGAACGTCTTCGTAGCAGGCGACGATGACTACTGACGGCGGAGATCTTCACGTCGATATTGCCAGGAAGATTTCACATGTTAGAAGTGAGCACATCATCTGCCATGTTGTTGTTCCTCGATTCAAAATGGTGGTGTGATGTTTCCCAGCGCAGTGCTCCGTCCATCTTGTAATGTTGCAGCTGTCAGGTCTCTAGAGTTCGTAGCTGGTCCTATGCATAGACCACATTGAAGTTAATGTTCCTCATCAGTTTGAGCCATTAAGCAGTTTATAGCAGTAGGTAGTTTGATATCTAGGTGCAAGTAGTACACTGGACAATTGAAGAGACTACAACGTATTGGAATTAAAGTCATGCACTCGTCTTTGTTATTATAGCACATTCCAATGTTCGAGGCCATTGCACGATTCTACTTGTTCTCTCAAGCCAAGGGGCTTAAAATTAACTTTGCGATAGTCAATAGTTATGTCTTCATATTTGCCAACATCGAACGGATTGAAAATTACATACATAGTTATATGTGCTCAGGAAGGATGCTAGTCATATACTCAAACAAAAATGTTTTCGTTTCCATTTCAAACATTCTAAAATGTGAGTGTTTTTCCCATTCGCACCAGGTTTCATGCCACCATACTTAGTGCACATCCAGCTGGCTGAGAGCCATCATGTTCGTCTCGCTAATCAGCTGCACATAGCATTTTGGCAAGTGAACTCTGAAATCGCCATTTAAAAGGCAGGTGACGATCTCTCCATATGGCGTATATATTTTTTGAAAATCCGAAGCCTTGAATAGTATTCCTATTTCCAAATTTCCCAACTTTTTATACTGCATGCTTACAAGATTAAACTTTTCTTGAAGTCAGTCCATGGTACTATGTCCGCGTAGATAGACCGCAAGCTCCAAACCAAGACTGGCGACCTCAATTTTTCAGCGGTGCTTTATACTACTACTAGGACATGTGACTTAAAAAAAGAACTCTCGGCGAATGGTGTGACAGTATTTAATTCCCCCACTCTAACACAGAATCAGCCGTCTCCACATTCCATAGCCCACTTACGTAGCAAGAGCACGTTCAGAAGCGAGCACTCCCAGTGTTGTTCGCACGTAGTACAAGTGTGATCAATATCCGTGAAACGCGCTTTTAATTTCCTAAGAGATGGACACTCGTTTGCAAGTCGCACTTTCATTACGATAACTTCTCAACCACCGTCTTTGTTCTGGCCCAGTAACAAACACACAACCATATGGTTCGATACTGAGCATTTCGGTGAGTATCTCGCTTAATTTTTCATAATGTATATCGCCATTTTGCCATGCCAGGCCATGATAGTATTTTGTCAACCATGTGCTAGTGAATTTATTTTTCTTATCTGATAAGCGCCACGGAAAAGAAGGCAAGATTTTGCATGACCTCGTGCTGCCATCGCTGTATGCTATGCTAATTTCTTTTATTATAAATCCTATTTGAGAGTAGAATCTCTGAATATTGACGAACATGTTGACGTCTGGGTATTAACAGAATGAATGTTATACTTACATTAGAATTTGACAACCCTGTCTCTTACATCGTAGGTCACAAAGTGATAATTCATTATGAGAGCATATACTTGGGTATCTGCTGGAAGATTTTCGCTCGTGGTGAATTCTATACGAGAATCTATTACCCCACTGTTAATTCTATCATCCTGCTTAGTCACGTCGAAAACTAGTAGAGGAGCAGTATTCACGAAATCGTTCGGTTCTAAAGTCGGTGAAACTAACTGGCCATAGAACAATTTCTGAAAGTCTGAGTGCATTTGGTATGGCAGCATGTACATGCCATTAGTAAAATCGACATTTAAATCACCATAAGGAAAACTTTCTGAATTTAAGAATATTTTATTTTTTATTTTCACGTGATCAAATGTGGAATGGTCTGCCTCTAAGAAATTTTGTTTTCGTGTCTGAAATTATAGGATAACGAATCTTGGTTTTTCAGTTGCAAAACTGGATTTTATATTCCAATTTATGTTTAGAGACCTCGTTAGGTTCGAGTATGTTTCCAGACTCCACATGCGGAAAGCTATATATGCGTTTCGCCCTTTCTCTACATATTTTAACAAATTTACACACTCCGACAGTTTCACTTGTATGTGAGGCAGCAACCACTCAACCGTATGTATACTCAGCGTTACATTTTCGGGGTTTCCAGCAACATCTCGGATGGCATTCATTTGCGTGTTTGTTAAAAGTATGACCAACTCTTGCTTTGAATTAATTATGATGTGCTTGTAATCTTCTGCGAAACCAAGCTACTTCGAAAGTGGAACATAAATTTCAAATTTCCCCCCATTGTGAACAGGTACTTCGTAATCGGCTTCGATTACCCACATGACCATTTTTGCCACAGGCAATTGATTGCACTTGAGAGAGATATAGTTTCTTATGGTAGCAGTTAAACGTACGTCCATGCAGCTATCTACTTCTCCACAACCATTCAGCTCGTACGAAATTCTGTTTATCATATGGAATATGCCATTTCTGATTATTTTGGTGTTTGCCGGTAGTTCACCATTAGCTTGTGTAACTGAGCCGCGGAAGTGTAAATATGAGTTATATGGTGCCGTATAAATAATCTTGATTTTGTACTGGTATGCGAATCTCAGATGATAAAGTATATGGACCCGGGATATATAGAACATAAGTATGGAATTACACTTTTGTGATGCTATCTTCGTAGCTTACTGGCTCATCTACATTAAGTAATTATGCGTTCATATTTCTTGCAAACTTTAAATTCTAGATTTTTAAGAGAATGTACATATTCACGTGTTAACGCACCGGCAGTCTGGTCCTTACTGAGCTTGCATTTGTTACGATAGGCATTTATATTACTTTTTTTTTAAATTCAACCCCATATTTATTCAAATGTAAATATAATGTAACTTATTCACATCTGAAATTTATTAAACGATTATTTAGATTTATGATTCTTACTATAACTTCGTGTACTCTCTTGACCAAGACTGGTGCGTAGATGAGCATTTTAGGTACCTCGACAAGTTAAAACCAGGCGGGACCGAAGCCAAGAAATCGTGAAGTATCTGACTCTGTTTCCCGTTAAGATATGAGTCACCAATTAGATTGTACGTAATTCTTATTACATTTAGAGGCAAGACGTATACAGGAAGGCTAGACTCGTATAATTTATTCGCTTTGTAAATTTTATTTTCAAATCCAAGCATACGGGCAAGAGAGTCGTTTTTTCGTAAAAATCAATATTTGCAGAACAACATATTTCGCTTTTCAGAGTATTGGGGCTACCACAAAGAAGTAAAGCAATGCCGACTGGCTGCAAAGCCTTCCTCAAACGTGTAGAAATATCGTCCAGTTCTTAGCTGCCCATAGGTAAAGGAATTTCGCCAGCGGTACCATAGAAGTTCACATACCTGAAAGTACCATAAGAAACATCTACGTTCGAACAGAAAAAATACGTCTGAAAATCTGTTAGGGCGAGAGATCAGGCGCCATCTAGCTTCAAGGGTGGAAGATGTACGGAACAAAGTTCGGAAGTCCGCCCCATTAGAATCAAAGTTATTGACATGGTCGATACCCTGTAACAAAGTGCACTAACTTATATAAAATAATTACTGCGAAAGGAACCGGAGTCACAAGTGTCCACAATTCGACTGACACAGAAGTTACTCAGTTTGGTAGGTATAGCTTATTTCCACACTGCCCAAATACTTTCTCAATTCCGGAGGAGCGCGTAGATTGCCAAAGCTATCGAAATACTCGACGGTGTTTCAATTTTTTCTGTAAGCAGTCCAATTACTTCTGAGGCCTTTACTTGCATCCAAATTTATGACTGCGCACTCTGAACACTTAGGACTATGCGGTAATTTATCGCGCATATATACGCCGCGAAAATTAGGAATTTTTAATTTATGAGCAAACTTATTATGTCCACATTAGTGAGAGGGCGTTGAGGTAAAGATTTTAAGGTCGCCTATTTTTCGATGGTTCTTTCGCTTCCTTCTGCCATTGCCTACATGATATGGTCTTAAATATAGACCTTGTCAATTTTTTTTTACCGCTCGCGAGTGCTTCCATTGCCTGATTTTGTCTAATTGCTTCTGTTAATTGTTTACGTTGGTTTTTTGACGTGTTATACTATCACACAATACCGCTTCCTCTGCTGATAATTCCACCCAAAGCCCCTAGCCTGGGTAATAATAGAGGAATTATTCCACCTCGCTTCACACCTTTACGTGCCTTTCTCTGGGTATTCCTATTTTTTCTTCCCGCCAAACTGCATACACATACCCTGTTTTACTTTGAATTTCATAATTTGTGAAATGCCCAAAGCAGCCAATCATTCGCTGAACTTTGATCTTCTCGATTTAGCAATATTCTTGGCTTTATGTGCAAGAATTAAATCTGCCGCATATCTGTCTTCCAATTTATCACTATTTGAGTAGGCAATGTCGTGCTGCCGGCAAGCTGAATCTAATTCATTTATTCCCTTGTCATTACGTGCTAAGTGTTTAGCTAATTTCGTGCCAGGACCACGGAAGTTTTATCCTGGCTGATGAGCTTCAAATGGCAGGTTATTTATGATATTGTTTACCAATCCACATCCCTTCTTTATTTTATCTCTATGAAGCATCAAACCATAATGGCATTAAATGCCTTTCACATCGCTACTTTATACACAACAGCTCCTCCACATAGCTGTGTTTCCGAAAGCTATCATTGTAACATAGCACCGAAAAAATATATATATACCACTACTCTAAAGTACTTTGTACCATTCTCATGGAGATCGTTAGACAAGATGTTAGCCTCCCCGTCAACATTACACCTGACAACGAAACCGTAACTCCCAAATCTCAACATGGCGTCCTGATACCTAATGCGGTGAGAAGGTTGATTTGCGGCCCATCCTGGTGTGTAAAAATGTGTGCATTGCTAAGCATACTGGAAGATGAGAACGGTCTTCGCTTCGAAAATGTGTACCTGTATTCGAAATCTTTTCACCAGCCCAAATACCAGCGCCTGGCGCTAATTTTACGTGCCATTGATGGACTTAATTAATATTCTTACAGTGATAACGAAGCTGTTCTACCTCCGAGCGAAGCCCGGTCTAACTCTGTCTTTATTTTCGACGATGTTGCCTGCGAGAAGCAAAAGTGTATGCAAGAATATTTTTGCATGGGAAGACGTGCAGGCGTCGATTCGTTTTATCTTTGTCAGACTTAGTCACGCATACCAAAGCAGTTGATGCGTAACAATGCAAACATGTTGGTTTTGTTTCGTACGGACGACTTAAACTGCGCCATGCATATTCAGATCATGTAAATACCGATGTGACATTTTTAAAATTTAAGGACTTATGTGCATTCAGTTGGCGCGAGCCACATGGCCTTTTCGTGCTCGTCAAAGTTTTTCCCCTGTTTTATGGGAGGTACAGATGCAGTTTTAATCAGTTCGTAACTATATACCAATAAGAGGTGAGCTATGTTATTTCAAAATTTGGCCACGACGGGCTGAAACGTCGCGGACAACAAGACAGCTGTCTCTTCCAGTCGGAAGATGGTCACTGCGATGTAAGCGGAAAAGAATTTAAAATGTGGCAGACCCTAAACATAATGGTGACGTACCCAACAAAGCATATGTTCAGAACACAAATTCCGAAACACTTAAAATTCTGTCGACTATGGTGGGCTCATACTTTGCTAAATTAAATACAGTCCATGTAGACGTTGCTAATTTGCTGGGAAAAAAACTAAAGATTACTGAAAACCATCTAATAGATACATTTAAAGATGCATTAATTTTACCTCTCGCAAAATTATAAGACGCTATAAAAAAAACTACCTGCTCCGGCCTCGAACTCACTCCCCATGCCTGTGCAACCGGCCTAGATCTTGCGCCCTGTGTCTGCAAAACCAGCCTCGAACTCACGTCCCATGCCTGCAAAATCAGCCTTGAACCCACGACCTGCTGTGTCGAAACCTAATTTGCAGCGTGCCAAAAATAATATTTAAGCAGAGGAGTGTATGCATTCAGACGTAGTCTGCTTACATTATAGTTTCAGCGTGGATCGTTACGTCATGAATAACAGCTACCAAGTGTCAAAATTTGACCATGGTAGTAAAAATCATGTACGTGTAATTATTTACGAAATTGAGAAAATACTGGATGCGAAGCTCGTACAACTGGAATGGTGTCCACATGCGAATTGGCTACTAGCATCACAATTTTTATCGTTTCTCGTGTGAGACAACCTCCATCATCATCTTTGTGAAGACGCAGCTTGAGGCTACTTTGCCCAAATTTCGATATGCTGTAACTCATTCTCGACAGACAGCGATGAACTGATCGTACCCGTTCCTGTACCCTCCCATTATATAGCGGACAGTCTTTTACGATCGCCGTTATGCCAAACTTTTCCTTCGAGCATAAGTAACACAGATCTTTGAATTCTGCGAATGCCATGTCCGTATTTATACGATAGTCATAAACGTACCACAAATTATTGTCGTCCATGCGAAACAGCACCAAACGGTTTGCTTTGTAGCGAAGCATCTGTTTGGGTATGCGCGAATAAGTCTGGCCGAGATGCAGTGCATGCAGTCCACATACATGTGCCATCCCATTCTAAAGTATTCTTGCATGCAAGTTTGTTTCTCACAGGCAATACCACTGAAGACAGATATCGAGTTTGAAAGTGCTTCGTTCGGATGTACGAGAGCTTCATTATCGCTGCATGGGAAATAACCCATACCTTCGGCAGCCTGCAGTACTCGTGCCATTCGTTGGTATTTCGGTTGCTGGAGCGATTTCTAATGTAGGTATAGGTTCTCGATCTGAAGGCCGTTCGATTTTTCCAGCAGGCTCAGTAGGACGCATTTTTTCCCACACTGTGATGGTCCCGCGATGATGCACCTCACTGTATTCGGAAATAGGCTTCCATGTCGCTATCCGTGGAAAATATCTTTATCTTCAGCATGAATGCATATTGGTAGAGTAACATCTTACATGATAAAACGTATGTTACCACTACTATCTTGTGTTGAATGACGTGCATACAGTGCTGATTGTGATGTGTGCGGTGCTGATTTCAGTTGCTGAGAACCAGTTCTACAAGTTTTAGAATGTCTCATCAAGATATCTCTACATGTAAACTGTCTCTGGCAGAAATCACACTGAAATGACCTTATTGAAGTTCTCATCCTGCAGGACGTTATTTTATGTCGATGTATGCTGCGCAGAGCTGTAAATGCTTCACCGCAGAAGTAACAAAGCAGATGCATCAATGGCACTTTACGTCCGTACTGTTCCAACTCTGGAATGATATTTAAACGCAAAAGTATAAAATTAATATGTTTATACTTTGGTGAAAAATCGATTGCAGAATCGGCACTGGCGGCCACCATTTAAGGATGATGAATGATGTGGCTACATGACCGTCGAGGTCAAAGGTAGGCTGTCGTAATCGCAATTCATCTTCCCCTTATGGGGACACACTGAGAAAACTGAATACTTGTTCTCCGCAGAACAATACATGCCTGTATAATATTTTCATACGTCCACTCTAAATTCGAATCAGCGGGAAACCGCTGATTCGCAGTGAAATTCAACTACTCGAATAAGTGAAAATCGCTCCACTTAGAATCAGTGGAAAACCACTGATTGTTTCATGTGTTTCACTGATTGACTTGAAATTATTTCACTGATTGAATAAGTTATGGCCGACTACAGTGAGGAAGTAAATATTGTTTTTATTGAATGCAGTCATATAATTACGAGAAATAAGAGTATTTACAATAGTTAACTATTTGTATTGAGCAATTTACAGCAATTAAAAAAAGTAGAAAACCTTGCAGGTGGCCAGGATTGACCTCACACAGCCTTCCCTCATCGACTGTAATCCGTTACATAACTACCTGCGCTACCACGCCGAATTGAAATAACAAGAGGAAAATAAAATATGTGTCTAATAATGTTTTTGGTTTACTAAGTACCATTAGGATTGTTGAAACGAATAGTATATATGAGTGCACTCTCTTCGTCACATTATATGCAGTTTAAAACTTCAAACAGAGCACTGTGATGATTCCATGAAAACGAAATGAAAGACGTAAAATTGGAATGAAAGGCTGAGTCTTCATATTACCTCATAAAATGACGTTCTGAAATACGAAACTCATTTTAGAAAGTATTTTGTATCGGTTTTATTAGTTTATTCGGTATTATTCCACTTGATACATGTTGTTTAGCGGCCATTTTTAAACATTGTTTTACAGCCATTTTTACACGCTGTTTCACTGATTCATCAGTCAAAAATAAAACCACTGAGTAAACTGTGGGAAAAATTACTGATGATTCGGTGGAAAATGTCATTGAATCAATAAGTGAAGGAAATCTGGCATTTTTCCACTGAATCATTAGTTAAATTCACTAAAGTGACTGTTGAATCAGTCAGTTACGTTTGACTGATTGAAACACTGACATTCTCACTGATTCAGATTTAGAGTGTGTTCCACCATATTATTCTTACCAGTAATGTACCTTGTATAAGTTTCTCATGTTGTTGCTGTACAGTTTTGCATATGTATTGTACCGTGTTTATCCCATATGTCTCCATTAGTATATATTTTTTGGATAGTGTTTAGTGTGTGCACCAGGGCTCGAGCAAGGACTTTACTATTTCTCAATTGGGGCGAAGGTTCCTCGACGTATTACATGGTAAATGAATATGCTGTCACTGTCTGTTGCGATTCTAGACATTAAGTGTGAAATAGTCAAGCCTTGATAACCATAGGCCTGTTATTTTCCTACTCGCCGTTTGGGCATAAAGTGTAAGATAATGCAAACTATAGTTCTTGATTAGTAATCGAACACACTAAACCTTTCACACCGGAAGTGGAGTGGAGAGGGTCGGCAACAATAACTTGCACCTTTCCCCTCATAGCCTATCGATCTCCCCTAAGTCCATTCCCGCCTCCACTCATTTTCGCGTAAAGCATTTAACGGTGCAAACTTTCGTTCTTGAAAATAGAGTATACCACTGGAAGGGCCCGCGGACATTTGGGGTGGGGTTACAAAGAGGATCGATGGGAGATAGGTGTAGGGGGGGTCGGCTTACCCCCTCCTCTTCTTGAATTGGCCACAGCAGCTCCCCAAAAACTGTTTTTTTGGTTAATATGAACCTCAATTGTGGGGCACAAAAATCCCTCCCCTTGAAGTGTATGGAGGGGGTGGATCGGCAACCATAACTGACCCTTTCCATGGGGCACTATCGATCTCCTCCTGGGCCAGTAACCACCCCCATCCCCCTCACACAGAGTTTGGGCATAAAATGTTTAACAGGGCAAATTTTTGTTCTTAATTGTGAGGCACAACCACCCCCCTCCCCAGAATTGCGGGTGGTTGGGGGGGGCAACCTTAACTGACATATTTCCCCATGGGGCACTATCGATCCTCTTATGGCCCGTTCACCCCTCCACAATGTTTTCGCGTAAAGCATTTCATGGGGCAAACTTTCGTTATTGATTAGTAAGATAATAAAAAAACTCTCCCTCCGGAAGTGTTGCGTTGGGAGAGGGGTCATCCACCATAAATTGCACCTCCCTCCCCGGGGCACTATCGATCCCCTTAGGCTACCTCCCCCCCCCCCACTCCACAGAACGTTTGGACGGAAAGTGATAGACAAGGCAAACATTCGATCTTGAATAGATGTCGTGCACAAAAACCCCTCCCCCGGAAGTGAAAGGGAGGGGGCGGGCGGCAACCATGTATCGCCACTTTCCCTCTGAGACACTATCGATCCCCCCTAAGTCGGCCCTCGCCATCGCCTTTGGGTATAAAGCATTAAACGGGGAAAACTTTTGTTCTTAATTGTGGGGCAAATAAACCTCCTCCCCGGAAGAAGGGGGAGGGGGACGCAACCATAACTGTCACCTTTCCTCATGGGGCTCTATCGATACCCCCTAGGCCTGCCCCCCCCCCCCAAACAATCCTCTTTGTTTGGATGTAATGTGTTATATAAAGCAACTTTCGTTCTTGATTGGTCAGATAATATTTAGCATGCTGGTTCAACTTCCCGCATCTTGACCACTAAGCAGTAATGGACCGTACAGCCTCGTCCACAATGTTGCCTCGACACTGGAGAACTGCAACGGGTGTGGGCCTGTCTGATTCGATGGTTCGACGTTGTATGCTGCGCGCTGGACGGGTGGCATTCATGCCATTGCATTGGCTTCCATTGTCAAGAAATCACAAACGCCTAAGACTACAATTGGCACATGAACGCCGTTGCTGGCGTGCTGAGTGGCAAAATGTAGTATTTTTGGACGAGTTTCACTTCGACCCATCCTACAGTGATGGCTGAATATCTGTTGGAGACCACCACCATGGTGACAGCAATATGGCAACCTGCATTGTTGATTGGTAAAGCGAACAAGCGCCAAGTGTGATGGTTTGGGGCGCCATTGGATACAACACACGATCTCGACTCCTACGTATTGAGGGCAATCTTAACAGCAGCCGCTACATCGTGGAGGTTTAGAGCCCCAGGTACTGTCGCTCCTTCACACAGCAGCGCATGCCATATTTTAGCAGGACAATGCCCGTCCACATGTGGCAAGACATGTGCGAGCCTTCTTCAGTGAACGACGGGTACCACTGCTTCCCTGGCCTACATGTTCGCCTGACATGTTGCCCGTAGAACATGTCTGGGATATGATTGGTCGGCGACTTGTCACTGTCCTCTAGCAACCATTGTTGATGCTTTGTGGACTCGTATTCAAACCGTGTTGAAGGAGATTCCCTAGGAATATATCCAGGTCCTCTTTGATTCCATGCCACGGTGTTTAGGGGCTATGATTGTAGCATGTAGGGGCTTCGCCCCATACTGAATTCTCAAGGAGAGAGATCATGCACAATTCTGTAATCCTAATCAGTTTTGTATTGTTATTTACCTAATCTGTGGTATAAAGGTCATTTCACATGTATCCTTCTTGGTGTTGCATTTATCATAAACATTAGTGTATTTAAGTAGTAAGGAAATTATGAGTTGAGCACAAAGGGATCTGGTATCGGAACCGGGGGAGCCGCCAAGTTGTTACATCACCCGTCCGCAATCTCGGATGTCAATGACCCTGTCCTTGACCTTTTACGCCTGACCCCTGACATTTGAACTTGGTCTCGACCCCGAGGACATTTGGCCCGAAAAAACACTAAATAACCATTTTAAAATTCTAAAAAAAATACTCAAAAATGTCCAATAAGTTCCAAAAAAACTATAAAAAAACTTTTAAAATGTATTAATTAAATTAAATTTTTTTATTGTTTAAACAATTATTAAAAGGAGCCTTAGAAAATCCCGAATTTTCCCGGAACAGGCGAGAGGGATCAGCGTATCTGGTGACATTGGAGCCAGGTGACGGGGATCAGTGACTCAGGATCCTTTACCTTTGACCTTGACCTTTGACCTCCAAAATGCAAAAATATCTAAAAATTCCAAAAATTCCAAAAAAATTATTTTAAAATTGTATTATAAAAATTATGAAAAATCATTATTGAATATTAAACATTGAAATTTATTTTTTTAAGTATACTTCCTAAGGTCCCCCTCAGTTCCGCTAATAGTCACATCCGTTCCATCCCCAACAGACGACTGACTCCCGTACTCCCACTGCCCTCACCTATACTCATTCCGCCATCTTGATTTTTTCGTTTCTTATTTGTTTATACATTACAGGAGGCCACCATCTTGGTAGGCAACCACCATCTTGGTAGGCGACTGCCATCTTGGTATGTGACGACTATCTTGGTAGGCGACCGCCATTTTAGTAGACAACCACCATCTTGGTAGACAACAGCCATCCGCCATATTGGAAGCCAATGACCATCACCTTGACCCCATGACCTTTATTGACATTGAAAACGAAAGTTAGAGGAAAATGCATAAAAGTCAACAATCATAATATGTTACAGTATTGCCGCCATATTAGGTGCATGCGACACTTGCCTTGACCCCATGACCTTGATTGGCCTTGAAAACAAAAACTCGTGAAAAATTCATAAAAGTCAGCAAGCATAATACATTAAATGCTACCACTGTCATATTATATGTACACTACCTCACCCATGACCCCGTGACCTTGCAAGACATTTAAAATGAAAAAATCTAGAAAAGACTCATAAAAGTCCGAATTCATAATACATTACAGACTACCGCCACCATATTATATGCATACTACCTCACCCCTGACCCCATGACCTTGAAAATAAGAACTCGAGAAAAAATACATAAAAGTCTGAACGCATAATACACTACAGACTAACACCACCATATTAGATGCATGCTAACTCAACCTTGACGCTATGGCCTTGAAAATAAAAATATGTAAAAAATCCATAAAATTCAGCAAGCATATCACAGTACAGACTATCTCAACCTTGGTCCCATGACCTTGAATGACCTTGAAAATAAAAACTCGAGAAAAATACATAAAAGTCAACTAGCATAATACATTGCAGGCTACTACCACACCATATTATATACAGAAAACCTAGACCTTGACTGCATGACCTTGAATGACCTTGAAAACAAAAACACTTGGACAATCCATAAAATTCAACAAGCATAAAACATTACAGACTACCACAAACATATTAGATGTAGACTACCTTGATGTTGACCCCATGACCTTGAATGACCTAAAAAATCTCGAGAAAAAATATATGTGAAGAGGCAGATGCAAGCCCTGATGATCCATCTTCCACGCAGCTGCTGTCAACCTTGACCTCTCAGCTTACCTCCCTACTGCTTATAATATACGAATGTGCAAGCCTTATGGAATCTTATTAACTTTGAACCAATCTTACTGCACCATTATTACATTGTGCAGACACCAACCAGCCAATCACCGAGTTACCACATGATTGCAGCTGGCCAATCATATAAAGGCATTGAGACATCACATACACACAGGCAGGTAGGCAGATTTTAAATGCTAGTTCCTTGACCACATTACCATGCAGTTATATCTTCAACAGTTACTTCTAGACAAGTTCTTTGCTCACCTATAAATCATGGTCACGCTTAAAGTAGACAATTGACTTCTGTTGATGGACCGACCCCTCACAAGGCTGACCCATTGACAACAAAAAGACCCCTGATTGCGGTGCTGACCCCTAATGACTCAAAATAACACCTTCATGACCCTTAAATGCCACCTAATGCCCATAATGACCCCAAAAATGACCCCTGATTGTGGCAGCAGCAGTGGCGGCGTTGGTAGTGGTGGCGGCGGTGGTGGTGACGGAGATGGCAGCATAGGTGGCGACGGCGACGATTGCGACGGCAGAGGTGGCAGTGGCGACGGAGGCGGAACTCTTTGTGGTGCTAAGTGTGGGGCTAAGCGCGATTGCGGTGCTGAGTGCGGTGCTAAGTACAGTGTGTGTGTTTCACAAGTTAAAATTAATTCACTCTAATAAAATTATATAGCCCTACCTCCAAAACTGAAAGGCGAAAGTTTAATTTAATAATCTCGATTTAAAATAGTATATCTCTAAGTCCCTCGGTATATTTCATCGCTTCCTCGGTAAACTGTATTTACACTTTGCAATAAAAGTTCCCAGAACTACAGCAGGTTCCCACCATGCTTCGTCATTGGTCGATGCGCAACATGGACTTCGTTCTGATCACTGCAGCACCACGACAGGCCACCATCATGCTTCCCAATTGATCGTCGTCGTGTGAAAACGTCTTATCGTTCGGACCGCCCTCTCATGCCGACATGCATTTTTTGAACATACGCTAAAACTCGATCGCAGAATCAACACTAGCGACAACCAGTTAGCGATGATGCAAGTTAACATCTCCATGATGGTCGAAGTCAAAAGAGAGCCCTTCATATTCGAAATTCATCTCTGTGGTATGGGAGCACTCTGACATTTCTATCTAATCCGAGATCCTGTGACAGCCCTGATATACGTCGATGTGCTTGCCCTCCGTGGGGCTTACAATGCCAATCACCACGTACCCATCAGTTTCTACTATTGATATGAAATTTTCGTCACTTAGCTTTTACCATAATACTTTATATGAACCTTTTGAACATAGTCTCTTCCATTACCAATATATTATGTGAATGTAATTTAAATATACAACATTTCATTGCCAATCATTATTTTATAATTGCCATCTTTTTATAGAATAAGCTTTGTAAACCATGACACAAGGAAAGTTGAATAGTAAAAGAGTTAATTTCCCTTAAATATTTTTCTTTTCGTATAAAGTACACATTCTTTTAGTCAAATAAATGCATTCACTCATTATTATTCCTTCATATAAATTGCAGACAGTTAACATTATTTCGGTTACTCATCCTCACCTTGTTTATCACGGGTCGTGTGTGGGCGAATAACTGTAATGGACGCATATTTCGAACAGAAATAGTCAATTATTTACTAACTTGGCGCCTAAAATAATGTGTATCTAAACGACGAATCACATTTTTTGGTTGTTCAGCCACACCTTGTTTATCATGGGTCGTGTGTAGATGAATCACTGTAATGGGAGCATATTTCTCTTGTAAAGGATTATTTCCACACACATTCACATTTCCCGATTTGTTTAATACAATTTTCTGCTATTTTATACGCTTCATTTCATCGAATACCACCTAAACATACTAGGCCTACCCTATCCTAACAGTGTCTACCGACAAAAATGTAGTTCTACGTGTCAATACAAACATGAAACACATCCAATAATTAATTACGAATGGTAAAGACTAGTTACCTGCGACGGAATCCTGACCTAAAATTACCTAACTACAACACTCGTTATTACACCGGAAACACACATTTCTACTTAACTGTTTCAACACTTACCTTTACCCAACACGTACATTTTCTGCAAACATTAAATACCATGCTCATTTTCATTATCCGACGTGGGACATATTGTTTGCACAATGGTACATATAATTTTCATTCGAAAACACCATGATTCACCACATAGTTCTATTTTAGATCTGTATTAAATATCTCTCTTCTGAATTACACCATATATATACACACTTATTTCAACAAACACTTCTAACACTATTATTTCCTATAAAACAGGCAATAAATAACTCCTAAATCTGACACATCCGAACCGGCAAATTACTGTAGTTAAACTAAACTCACCTCTTGAATTTTCTAACGTTTGTTTTATTCCGCATTTTATACAGTCATGCCACGCTCAAAAACTTTACTCCTAAGTTTTTGCATTTTATTGCTTCACTCGTTTAATGTATTACCAATGTAATCAACCAGACATTCAACGTCCTGACGTCATTAACTTCGTCACACATATAAAGAAATCTTTAGTATTGCGATCTCGTATACACCCGTCAGAGTCTTTTTCAATACCAGTTTGTTAATAATACATCAAATGTGAAGTTTATAGAGCACACTTGTCATCAAACGGTGTAGTACAGCTAAAGACAAATATCACATCACATTACCTGCAATAGTTCAAACTCATAATTTATTAGCACTGCAGTATTAACAATGCATGTATACTGATAAAAAATGCAACACAAGATTCTCTTGTACCTGCAAATAAATAAAAACTTGATTCCCAAAACTAAAACTATATTCACCCATAACACATTATACATACACATGCCTACATATTATTTTTAATTCTGGGAAAACTGCTAAATGACGTTAATCACCATTTTTGACAATCACAGCGACTACTAGCCTGTGGCCAGGTCAACACATTTAAATATGTTTAGTAAAATGTAGTCATCGAAAATATATTCAACACTTCAATTAAATTATGACAATGTGTAACTGACCTCTTTCCACCAATATTTGAAATGATTTATGTTTGGTACGTACATATACTCTGACACAAGTTTTAATTTGTTAATTAAATAAAGGCAATTATATTTCCTGAAAAACTATGCATTTCGGATTCAAAGAAAATCTAGATCCTGAGTACTTCTAGTAGTGCACATAACTGCCTCAGAGTATGTCAACATGAGAGACAGAAAACAGTCTGAAAATATCCATAAAAAGCACTGTCAGGAGAATCCAATAAACATAACCTTTAAAACATTTCCTGGATGTAGGTTACCAATATGGATACTGTAACTGTATGATTTATTATGTAACTTTATCACTCAATATGTAAAGAAACAATAATTATATATCATACTCCAAATACCCCTGTATTTGTAGTTCGGCTTAACCATAGAACAAATACATCCTTAATATATGAAGAAGCCAAAGTGAATGTTTCATATTTATTAAATATTTATCTCATGTGAAATATTCAGTACTCCAAATGCTAGTACATTTAATACAACCTCATGAAGGATCAACGAAATATATTGAATGATTGGATGCAATTTTTTTAAGCTTATTAAACAAAAAGAAAAAAAATTGAACTGTAAACTCATACTAAAGATTTCTTCCATCGGAAAGCTGTTAGTTCAGCTGAGGAAAAGAAACATAATCAAAAAAATTGGAAAATACATACTTCTGGGGAGGAAATTGTACAAAGGATATTAACAATGAAAATAATAATTTTCAAAATGTTAATTATTTAATTTAAACACAATAATACAACATGATAAAAAGGCACAACAAAGAGTTACTATTCAACACAACTGATGGTACTGCATGATAATTCAATTTTTTCTTCTCCCTTGTGGTGAAATCCAAAGGCAAGGAATGATTACCAAACACATATTTGTTGGCATGGATTTGTGCTTCTTCAATGGTAGTCAGGGGTACAATATCAGGCGAGAATTTTGCAATGGCCCCAATCTATTCCAATTGTCTGTAAAAGATAAATGAAATTATCTTTGACATGCTTAATAAACTACATAGGGAGAGATACTGGTAAAATTATAGAATAAGGGCTTTATTGAAAAAAAAATCTAGCAAAGTGGTATAATTCCGCTCTACTAACCACACAGAACATGAATTTACTAGGGGCATCAAGATATGACCACTAGAAACCCCAAAAACGATAGTTGGGAAGGTTATGAAGATCAGGGAAAATGTAGGGTAAAATAAGTGAAAAATATGTACAAAATTTTAATATTTATATACAAAAATATATTAAATTGCAAAAAGACCTACCCAAACAATACCTAAATGGACTATGTTACCAATAATGCTACAAATATGATAGTGAGGAGGGTTATGAAGATCATGGAAATTGCAGGGTAGACAAATAAATAATATGTAGGTTTTCATGATATTGCACCCAGCATTTTCCTTCCAGTTCACAGCCTTCCCCACTATTATATTTGTAATTTGTATTGGTAATATTGCCAATTCAGGTACTGTTCAGTTACATCTGTTTGCAAGAAAACATATTTTCATAATACAATATTACAATTATATCACACACAGCATGACAACATGTTAACCTGCAAAATGGTCTACACTTGAAGTTCCCTTCTGGGGAAACTCCAATCTTTGCTGATGCATGACGCTTCGCGTCACTACCTACAAAAAACACCTGGCATGCCTTGAATCACTGTTTTTTTTTGGGGATTTACTCCCCTGCTAGCACTGGGACTCTGACTCATTGCTTAATATTTGGCTATGCTTGTACTACCTGTCAGATAAGTAATTACCGATGGAATTTGGGGGAACTACAGTGTTGCTATGATGCAATTGCATCGTGCAGACAGCAGTGTACAGTCTGCACCACTACGAAAGGGCACCTGTGGGCCGCGCTCTTTGTACCGGAGTGTTGTGTGGGTCTAAAAAGATTGCAATGAACATTGATCGCTGCTGTTATTTCATATGTCAAGTAAATGTGTTATTATGAGTGTTATAGTTACGTTACAGAACAATATGTGATTTGACAAGTAATCGGGGCCTATGCACAGGATGAATACTCCTCGAAATACATAATGGGAAGTGAAGCAGTCACAAAGTATAAAGATTATTTATAATGTTTTACAGTTTTCTAAAGAAGAAAATAAATGAGGTCTCATTAACCCGTTAGACAAAGCAGTAGAAAGGTCGGTCAAAGCAGTAGGCCTAGGTGTAAGTGAAAAGACAGTGCATAACATAGCCAGACAGTGTGAGATAGCCGACAATGACGGAACTGCCATTTCCATACCAGGTAAACGTTGTCCATGGCAAAAAAAGGCGGAACTTAACGAATTCAATAAAAGTATCGTGCGCCGAACGTTCTTGGAATATTACGAAGTGTGCAGAGGAATTCCCACTCTGCGTTAACTCCTTAATGCTGTGAAAGAAAATATACGGTTTTCCGGGGAGAAGGATACATTTTGGTGAATTATTAAATCCATGGGATTTTAATTCAACCTATATAAACATGTTGGACACATGTTAACGGAACGAAGTGATATTGTCTCACAGCATGCAGCCTATCTACGTGCACTGCGGCAATATATAAATGGACCTAACAAACCTGTAGTGTATACGGACGAAACATGGGTTCACACACATTGACAAGGGTCCATGAGTTACAGCAGAATAGCTTGTGTTTATTAGCCTCATAGAGTCTATTATGCATGTGTACGGAGTGTACTTGCTGTCCCATCTTCCCGCGCTAAGCACCTGGCATACCATAGTCTAGATGTCAACAGACAACAGTGCGCTCGCTCTTCAATGGTAAAGACTTGTCAGACATGTAGTACAGTATTTTTAAGTGTGGGGGGGGGGGGGTGCTACGCATGAATATCATACCTTAGGCTTATCACAGTAACATGAGGGTGAGTTTGTATAGGTAATATTGTGAATAAAGATTGCTTTCAAACAATATTCTTACATGTAATACAACTTAGCGACCCGATACTAATATATTGGACGTAACTCATTCATGTTTTACTGCATAAACACAGCGATTTTCAATAGGCATTGGCCCTAGCATATTTCATTTTTTTTACAGCAAACTACTTGAAGCTCCACTAAAATTCCTATTAAGTATGATTTTCAAAAAATTCTCGAAAATTACTGACATACATTCACCCTAATAGTAAAAAAATGAAGTCATCTAGTAAGTACATAAACAATACAATCTTCAAGATAAAATTGCACCTAGAATGCTGTGGCTAGAGAAACTAATCATGTACGCCTACTCCAATTGCTCTACTGAGTTGCACTAGTGCACACTAGCAGCGTGCACTTATCTACAATGTCACCAAGGTGTTTATTCCTGTAAATGAGCAGCTAGTACTATTGTACCTGTACTATCACTCCAGTCAAAGTAACTGTTTTAATTACCAATATGCCCCATAATCAAAAAATATTTATGGCTAAGGCTATGGTGAGTCAGGAGAAGGGGCAGGTGGGGGAATAACTATTCCTCTCACAGAACCGGATAGGGCAGATTTTTCGGGAGAGTTCACTTATGACAGCATAATAAAACCTTGTGTAGTTTCGAGGGACAACCAATTACTCACCCAGTATAGTCTATTAGGATTTTTTTTAAATATTTTACTGTAATTTTACACATAAATGGCTGAAATTCAAAACATTGTACAGTTACTGCACTATCTCAAACTCAGTGCACAATGATCACTCATTATCATGAAACATGATCTTATAGGCACAGTGTTCCCAAACGATCCTATGAAATCCACATTTGGAGAGCATTATAAGCAACAATCTGATTGAAGGGTCAAAATGCTTATAAATACAATAAAAATCTGAAACACTATTATATAAATTTTTTGGACTTAAAAAAGTAGATTCTATCTTTGCTAGATTACATGGCTTACAAAAAAAACACTTATTTGCCAAAAAAAAAAAAGGTACATAAAAACCTGGCTAGGGTAACCCAATGAAACTAAGTATCCTAATATATTATAAATTCTTCTAGTAGGGAGGTGATCCATGAGCACAATACTCGACAGGTCAATGAACTAAATATTCCCAGGTGTGTACTTGGTACAACTAGAAAACCATACCCTTTATGAGCCTTAAAAATTTTACAATTCGCTATGTCAAGAAGCAAGGCAAATTAATGTTAAATTATTTTGTAAAACTGTCCAAAAATGTTAAATAAGCCACTTTATTCTCTAGAAGTGAACTCAATATAGAGCACCTCTAGGATGTAAACTGTGGTATTAAATATGAATTTTAATGATATGTTGTTATAATTTTTATTATAACTATGTATACAATTTTGTATCATGTTTTGTTTTAGCTATCTCAACTTTATTTGTGAAATGTTTATACTGTCTTAATGTTTTGTAATGTGCTACTTTTTAAATGTTTTTTTTTGGACGCAGTCAATTCTGGTTGTAACTGGCAAAGACATATTAATAAATAAAATAATAACCTATGCCAAGTAGCACATGTAGCAATACTTTTGGTAATTTGAAGTGTGACTTCAGGAAGTTAATCACAATAATTGTGCAAATATTGACATATTTAAATTTTTTTTATTGACAATGAGACCATTTTCCTCATCAATGACATCCACAAATGCAATGTGAAAGTTTATTTTAGTGTTAGTACCCAATAAAATAGTAAAATATCTATAAAAAAAATTTGTGCTACCTGATAGTTGACGTAAGTTATTAAAAAAAACGCTTACAATCGAAAATAAGTTTTGTTTCCCCGATTTACAATAAAAATGCAGTGCAGCAAGTTCACAATATCGCTTATCCAAACTTAGCTGAATGCTAAAACGGAGAACATAATATTAGATTTAACCATATCAAATTATAAATACTTTTTATTAAGTACATTATCCATTACGCACACAATTAGGTTACAAAAAAATGGGCATTATAAACAGCAACATTAGCTTAGGTATACAGTTCTGACATATTCTTCGATGGGCTTGGCTACACGAGCAAAACACAGAGATCTACTTACACTACCACTTCAAATTAGATACATGACTTTATGCAATAAAACTACTGTTGCATTCCAACATAAAACATGCAGAAAAGCATGTATAGGTACATACATTCCCGCACCAGGATTTATAGAAATGTTATTTTCACCCGTCGGCATAAGACAACGGCTGTGTTCCTCTACATTACTGTATAATGGCACTTTCGTAACCAGTAAAAAAATATTAATTAAAGTAACGATAACAACCAAATAACTACAACAAACGGCCAGAATTGCCATATCTGAAGCGGCCATTGAACAATGCACGTACGACATGCGTACTACACAAATCAAATTTAGTAACATTACAGTAACGAAATTAAAACCATTAAATACATTTACTTTCGCCTCGTTAAAATAGAAATATATTATTTGAAAAATCATATCTTACAAAAATAGTTACTTTATTTATAACTAAACGATAATACCACTACGTAGTAGTGCTTGTGCTGCGATCTCTGGATTTTGCAAAAAAAGCTATCGAGGAACCTGTTTGCCTATCCGAGTTTCACGGGCTTGGCTGAAATGCAGATTCTCAGCGCGAGGCTTGATGGAAGTGCGACTCAAAGTAAGTTCCACATCGCGATCCCTGAGCCATCTAGCGGCGCTCTCTCAACGTAAGTCTAGCTCGTATTCTCGGCTTCAAGCTATCGATCTGTGCGCAAGACGCGGTACGCACGAACACTCTTCAGCCAGCTCTTCAAAAGACCTCTTTTTTTGACGCTCCAACTTCCACCTACATACTACGGGATGTATTCAGCTATTATGATGGTCTAACTAGCTCGTAGCGTAATTGCCGCCATGAAGTGTAGCAGAATTGTAGAAAAGTAATTATTTTTTTTTTAACTGTTTATATTTGGTGTTGGTGATGGAATCAATGAGAGCCGGAGGCACTATGTTCGGTGACTAAATTTGTACTTCCCTCCGACTGTGTAAGTGTATTTCTAATGTACTCTTCATCACTTCTCTCGGGGCTAGGACGCGTTAATAATGATTATTTTCTGTGCATTAATGCGTTGCACAGGGTGTAATTTATATGGCGTTACTTATAAGTTACTGCTAACTTTGTCTTCCACTCGTTCGGCCACCCTCAACAGTGATGTTCTTTTCCATTGCCACTCTGCATTCCTCGCTGTGCCTGCCAGCCACGGGATTATCGGGTCAGCAGACAGCATGACGGCTGCAGTGACACTATTGGCGGACACTGACATCAACGGCCATAAAGATATGACCAAATCTTCTTTAATGTTTTAGTAACTTGTTTGCGGCATAAATGATTTTGGACAAACAATTCTTGCAGACTAGGAACTCTTTAAATTATAGATGCATAATAATGTTTTTTTGCCAGTTTAAACATTTGTGTGTAATGGTAAAAAATAAAGGAAGTTACGAATATGACGCATGACGCATGATAGTAGCATTTTGACATATGCCACGCATGACAGTAAAATAGTAATTGTCAAACAAGAATGTTTTCCATTAGTCGATACATAAATTGTTATTGTGAGGGCCCCCTTTTTTGTGCACAGTAAAGTAACCTTTTGTAGACGGAGATACGTCAGTAATATGTTTGTTTGTTAAATATGACATGATCTAGAATTTTTCATGGTACTCAAACCGAAAAAAAATATAAAATAATCACCTGCACCAATTAATATTGTTTTATAATTTCTTGAATACCTTACAATTGATCCACTTTACTATTTATATTTATTGACCTGTTACATATTGGTCTAGCAATGTGTTTACGAATTGTACAGGGCCAAATCCTCAGCACGTATTATTATTAAAATTAAGTTGTTGTTGAAATTTTCTCGGAAGTTAAAAGAAAGAAAGAAAGAAAGGTAGCATATTTATTCAAAGTTGTTTAAAAGTGGCAATGTGCAGTTCAATTGTTAGCCAAGAGCGTGATTTATAGGTTGATAGCCTGACACGCAGCTCTGAACCGTTATTAAAAAGTTTAAATTTTTATCAGAGCTGCGGTTTAGTTTCTCTTGCCTTTGCTAAAACAGTAAAAATTATAACATCGGTATCGTAAGTTAAAAAGAATATTCGCACCTAATTTTTGCTCGAGGTAATCTAAAAAAAAAATAAAAAAATAATCGAGATTTTTCCAATTGAAGACTTAATAATTTGGGGAAGTATCTATATCTATGTTAAAAATAATCGAGATAGGTAATTTATTGTCTTGCAGTATAGCATGTTTGGGTACGCTCAAATATACATGTCCCGTTTTGTGTCGTGTCCGAATCTCGTAGCCACATCAATCCAGGTAAAGTGATTTATTTCTTGTAATTTAAGTGTGTTTTTGTGTTCCGATATTAAGTAACCAATTAAGTACGTCGTGTAAAGCGATTTATTTGCGACGGTATTTTTACTTGCGATTTTATTACCGTGGGAGTTGATTATATTTTTCCGCGCACTTTGTAAAAGTCCATGTGGGGCGAATTTTGAATTTAACTTTGACACTTTTGACATAACGGTTAATGCCTATGTATGTTGCAGCTCATGCGAAAGCATTAAAAAATATTCTTTAAGTGCTTTGGTAATAAAACTAGGCTATTTTCAATGTTTTAGTTGAGTCGCGGTAAATTTGTTACTTAGAACACTCGTAATTTTTTGTGCAGTAGTGTATCTTTAGTTCAAAGTATTTTGGTCCTAGAAACAAAACGTTTACTTGCTGTTTAAGTAAGTTAAAAGTAATTTCGTTGTCCATTTATGATCGTAGTAATGATTGTTTACATAACTGACGTGTGTCTTCAGACCCCCTACCTAGCCATTATGGCGATGCAGTTTTGTCTGCGCAGTAGTGCAAACTGTGCGGCGACATAGTCCAGCTGTCATCTGTTGTTTGTCTACTAGTAATCCTAGTGGAATATTGTTTTGTCCCAAATGTTTTGGAAATTCTTCGGGTATGTTCTTAAAGTAATTGTGCGGTTTTTAAGAAGGTTTTGAAGTATTTTCAATATAAGTTTAATGTTTATTCCAATGTTTTGAAATATAATTTTTCAGAAATTGATTATTGTGGACTTGAGATATTCCAGTGTTTACATTTAGCTGTTAGTCGTATGCAGTCGCGTTATTGTGTTTGGAAATGCGTTTTGGTCGTAAGATAAGGGTAAATTTTCCCTCGCGATATTTCGGGGACCACAGTTTGAGTCCGGGTATGTTCCAATTTTTGGTGAGATTCGGAGTAATCTCTGTTTACACTGTTTCACATAACTTCAAGTCTACAAGTAACAAGTGAAATGACTGGTAACTTGTGAGTAGTAAAAAATGTGTGTTTCACAAACCAACAACCGTTTACTAGTATCTAAAGGTCAATTTTTACAAGTTACCAGTGAGTTTTTGAATAGTTACAAGTCGTTCGGTTTTACGAATCTACAAGCCTTCTCTAAACACTTGTAAAAAATATAATTTTCGTACAAGAATGGAGGGATTGGTAGAAATTTATACAAGTTATTTATAATTGCTTGTTTGGCGTCTAATCCAATATAAATCGAATTTCTCATACTTCGTTTTTTTGTAAATAATTAACACAAACTTTATTAACAATTCAGAGGAAGATTAAACAAGCTTAATGAACTTGGGTATCAGAGATGTTGAAGAACATTTAAGTTAAGAGTGGATATGTAGTTTTGTTTTTTGTGTGTATATAATGGCTTCGCTGACAGCTTATAAACCCCGGATACAATTATATTAGGCTATGTTTTATATTTCCAGTTTATGTTAGTGGTGAATCCATCTCATTATCGACAGACAAAAGTATCATGCAAGACAAAATAAAAACTTCTACATAAATGTCTGTCTCACTCATGTCAGCTAAAACGACTGTAGCTATTATATTTTTTTGGTGCATGTAACATAAAATATCTCTAATTTTGTAGCAAAATAGAATTGTTTCAATTCTTACTAATGTAATGTTTTTTTTTCTAATGTGACTAAAATGTATTTCTTTTCAGGTTACATCTCTTTCCCGAAATAGAACGCCGAAAGCCATCGCATTGTCTGGAATATTCTCCCATTTCTATAATTTTTCGGGCGTCATTAACTTATCTGAAAAAGTACTAAACAACACATCATTAGTTTATTTGACCTTGTTCAGTGCTGTCAAATAATTTTCATTTGATTTCGGCACTTTGTCTACTTTTAAAATAAACGAGCACACTTGTATAAAATAACTAGGAAAACAGGAAACACAAATTACAAAACCCTTAAAGATATTATTGCTGTTCATGAAACGGAATTTACAAGTACTTGTAGATAGCAGTACTTGTAACTTGTAACTAATAACTTGTAAACTTGTAGTTTTGTGAAACGGGCCCCAGGTCGTACTGTTTTATACAAGTCCCAGTTTTAGTGAATTTTTCGGCAATTTATTAATTTTAGCACTGGCGTTCTTTGGTTATTCCTTTGTAGTATTATAAAGGAGTGTCGTGAATTTTGTAATTTAATTACACAGGATTTAGATGGTCACATAGTTAATTTATAAAAGCTTAAATGACTTTTCCAAATTATTTCCAATGTTTATTTGTGGTTTTACCTGATCTTGTGCAAACGTTCACGTGTGACTTTTCGGGAATTGGTATCGCCTCTTTTTAAACGTGGAATGGGACACAACTTGGTTTCGCTTGGCCTTTTCCTGGGAAAATTTATAACATTGTGAGTGACCACAGGTTTAACCAAAATCTTGGTTAAATTCGTGTAGAGTCTTAATGGAGGTTTTGAAGTACTTTTAATATGGGAATAAGTTGCTTCGGATCATATCATCATGTTCTTCATCTTTCACCTCTCTTTGATTTTAGTTTGGTTTGGGTTTCGTCCAAACGTAGGTACGCTCTTGTACACTGAGTAGTGTAATTTGGTTCATTCTGGTACACTCAGTTGATTAAAAATTGCAAGTTCTTGCAATAAGTTTTTGCATAATTTTTTATTTCAGAGTGGTGACATTCATGCGATAGTAAGTTTCATTTTATTTCTAGGCAGTAGGATATTATGTGTCGCAGTGGACTATTACAGTACTCATTTAAATAGTAAGTTTTATTAAGTAATTTTTTGGCAGTGGCGAACTTCCAGTTGACATAGCATTTGTTAGTTTATAAGAATTAGTCTATAAGTTTTAGATGGTAAGTTTTGGTATTGGAGTTTAGTCAATTTCGTTCATGCTGTTAGCTCAGGCGAACAGAGGTTCACGTTGTTCGTTCAAGTGAACAGATGAGTTATAGATTGGGTTAAAGTGTGTTTAACACCCTGGTCCTCTGTGGGTGAGCGACCACATAATCAGCTCTAGGGGAGAGTCAGGTGTTCTGACACTCAACTTTGGATGGCCACTCCATGAGACTATTTGTCAGGGTGGAAGCTCACTGTAGTCATGTAAAGGATAGTAAAGTAAAGTTTGGTGACTTTCTGCTCAAGTGTTTTTTTTTTTTATCTAAATTTGAGTGTTACCATAACTTTTCAGTTGTTGAGTTATTTTGGATTTTTTTTGTGGTAGCTTAGAGCTGGGACTCTTGGAGCTAGTTGGAGTTCTTGAACAAGGCTGATTACCTTAAACATATTCCACATGTCCTTCGTACTCGTAATGCTGGTTTGGAGCATGAGGCGGTGGCTGTTTTCAAAGAGTCGGCAGTCTTTAAGTTTTAGGCTAAGGTGTTAATTTTAAGTTTGGGTTAAGTGGTCATCCAGAGTCATTAACCCTAGGCCAGCAGAAGACATAGGGGAGTTCCACTGACTTAAATCCCTTGATTGATTCAGTGGCATGGTACCTGAATCCCTGGCCAATGCACTAGACTGTTGTTCCAGTTTTTGCTTGTGTGTGTAAATGGGTTTCATTCCCATCCCTCATAGTGCTCATTACCAAACCAGTGCTGTAATCAAACTCCTTGATCACCATCAGCATCACCCCTTTCTGTCTCTAATTTTCTTAAGGTACTAGATTAGTTATTCTGGTGTGGCGAAGGAAGTCTTTGAGTGATGTTAGGTGTTGTGCTTAACTTAATTTTGGTTTAGAGTCAGAGTTGAAGGAATTTTTTCCTTGTAATTTTTGTAATGCAGTGTATGACTTAGTCTAAAGTTTGAGATGTCTTTAGTGATGACCTTGTTTCAGTTTTGTGGGGTTTGTCCTTTGTGTTGAATTTTCTCAGAAATCCCCAGCATCTGCTTTTGAGGGGGGAGTTTGTACCATTTTAACATTTTTCGGAAAATTTTAAGGTACATCAGTTTTTAAAGTGTCCCACTTTGGCAGATTTTAAGTTTTTTATATCATTAATGTGTAGGGAAGGTTAGTTATATTCAGGGTAAATTCAGCATCTATTAATTTCAGTACTTTTTGTGGTACTAATGGTTCTTCTCTTAATCCTGAAGGTATGCATGGACCATAATTCAGTATTTTAAGGATATTTAGTGTCTCAAGGTAGACAGTATGCTATAGCGAAAGAATAGATAAATTATTTTATTAATAGTTTCAATTTGTTTAGTTTGGCATATTTTCAGTTTAAACATGAATTTTATTATCTGTAATTTTATCACTGGTGGGCGCAATATTTTGATAAAGGGTAGTGCAATATCTCTATTCAAGACAGTCCTAAGATTTTTAAATGGTTCTTTTGTACAATTTATTAAGTACAGGTTGGTTTTAAGTTCACTTGAATACACTGAAAAAATAATTTTCTTATTAATTAAGAGATTAAAAAGGCACTATTATTTAAAAGGTATTATGCACAATTTATTTCAGTCGAATTCATATTTCACTGAAGGACAAATTAGTTAATGAGGAGTTTTTAGAATTACCGACTTAGTTATGGCAGAAACTGGATAGTTAGTTTTCCTTTTGAGACTGTGTAAAGTGTGTTTGACAACCATAGCAAAACCCTTCCAGTCCTGTCTGGGTGGCCAAGGCAAGATGGCTGTTACACGAGCCATGTCAGCACTTTTAGTCATGCATGTTATCAGCGTGCTTCTCTGAACGCTGCACTTACTGTTACGAAGTCAGATATTATGATAATCTGGTCAGCTACTTGTTAATCTCATGCTGAAGTGCAGATTCTTATAGTGTGAGGCTTGATGGAAGAGTGACTCAAATACCACACATAAGTACCATTTCGCGACCCCTGGGCCATCTAGCAGTATGCTCTCAACTAAAGTCTAGCTCATTTTATCGGCTTTGATCTGTCGATCTGAGATGCATCTGTGTGCAAGATGCAGTATGCATGATCACACTTCACCCAGCTATTGACAAAATGTGTTTTTCTTGGTGCTCCATCTTCCACATATGTACCACAGGATGTAGTCAGCTACTATGATGGTCTAAATAGCTTGTAGAGTAATTGCCTCTGTAGTGTAGTACAATAATAAGAAAAGTTATTGTTTTTTATGTTGGTGACAGAATCAATGCGAGCTTGTTTGTGTTTGGTGACTAAATTTGTACTTACCTCCAACTGGGTAAATGTATTAATTATTTTCACTTCTTTGTTTCTCTCGAGGATAGGACAAGTTAATAATTAACATTTTCTGTACATTAATGTTATGCAGAGGGTGGAATTTATATGGAGTTACTTATAAGTTACTGCTGACTTCGTCTTCCACTCATTCGGCAACTCTCAGCTGTGATTTTCATTTCCATTGCCGCTCTGCATTCCCCACTGTGCCTGGCAGCGACGGGATTATCAGGTCAACAGGAAGCATGACGGGTGCAGTGACAGTATTGGCGGACACTGACATCAACATACATAAAGATATTACCAAACCTTCTTTAAAGTTTTAGTAACTTGTTTGATTTTAATTGTTTTGTTTTAGTCAATTTTAGTATTTGTTTGTGTTATGGTAAAAATAGTAAAGTAAGAATATAGCACCAACATATGTTGATCTATGATGCAAAATAACGAAATAGTAATTGTCAAACATGTTCGTTTTCCAATATTCGATACATACATTTTTTCCACGAGGGACCCCCATTTTATGCACAGTAAATTAACATTTTAAAGCCTGAAATACATCAGTAATATGTTTATTTGTTAATTATGGCATGATATAGAATTTTGCTTGGTACTCAAACCAAAAAGATATATAAAATAATTACCTGCCCGAATTCGTTTTGTTTAATAATTTCTTGAATGCCTTACATTCGATCCACTTTACTATTAATATTTATTGGCCTGTTGAATTTTGGTCTAGCAATATGTTTACAAATTGTACACGACCAAATCCTCAGTTCGCATTATTATTAAAATTAAGTTGTTGAAATTTTCTCAGAAGATAAAAGAAAGAAAGAAAGTATCATATGTATTCAAAGTTATTGAATAGTGGCAATGTACAGTTCAATTTCACGTAAACAGTTTACAAAATTGCATAAACTAACTGTATGTTACGATAAAAAATAATATACCCCTCATAAAAAGTTTGTGCTAGATAAGTAATTTAAAGTTATTTTTAAAAAAATTACATTTCGACCATATATAATCAAAAACAATTTAGTCATAATTTAGTAGTTTAAATTAAATTTCATAATATATTCTACATTTTATATACAATATGAAAAGATGCTTAAGACATTTTCAATAGCTGGATAAAGTGCTAAGAAAATAATATAATTAATTTTTTTAACGAAACTTCAATTATATTTAATAGATGGAAATAAAATTATATCATTACATTTCATCCATATTTTTTCACAAAACAATTTTATAATGTTTAATAGGCGGGGGAAAAAGTAAGAATCTTTTCATTTGAACCAGATTATTTTTAAAAAACTTTTCATCTTAATAATACATTAAATTATTTTTTAAAAAATCATTACATTTCATCTACATTTCTCTAAAAAGACACTATAATCATATTTAACAACTAAAAATAAAACTGAGTCATCAAGTTTCATCCATTTTTATCACAAATCCAATTATCATATTTAATATGCATGGAAAATGTAAAAAAAAACATTACATTTCTTCCATATTTTTTAAAATCCATTAAGGACCGTAATTTTTTCTCCAAATTTTTGTTTAAATTTACAAATATAATTTAATAACCACTTGAATGTCTTCCCCAGTTGTCAGTTTTCTGATCCCACTTACAGTTTTCAAAATAATGAGTGGGCATCAAAATGCCCATTGGGAGTGAAGCAGTCATGTATTACCCGAAGAGTAAAAGTCGCACTTTTTCAATTTGAAATCGTGTCGTAAGTTTATTGGTAGTGTGTAAGACAATGTAATTTGCTTTTTCTGCAACCCTCGTCTAAAAACTTTATTTTATGAGCACTGCAAGGATTTTTTTCTATTATTTTTGAGGATTTTGCTAATTTAAATAACATAAAAGGCAGATAAAGTTACTTTATTGGACTCAAATATATGAACAATTCAAATGCTTTTGCAGTCTAATAGAAATTAGATAAAAACGTATGTCAGTAAACATAACGTAAATACAAGTGTATTGCTTCAAGTTAGTCCATACAGTTTGAATACAAACAGAATTTTACTTATTTGTTGCGGAAATTTTAATCACAGTGAATATGAAGTGGTATATTACATTTCCTACAGGCTACTGAGTTCTGTTTGTTCGGCAATGTGCATATGTGCGACGACGGTTGACATTGGAAGTGATGTGACCACCATGAGATGTTCGAACTGGCTTGGAGGCTCTGTCACAATATCGCATTGGACCTGGACAAAATACTGCCAGTCCATACTTCCCTAACAATGCCTTAACACATTGCCACCGAAAACTCAGCTGATCCAGTGTCAGTTCATTCCTTGTTGCAAGCATCCATACATGCATTAGTCATACACACATCAAACAACCAGAATGCAGTTGGTATATGCGATTTTTCTCATGGATACCAATGCGGTAATTGCAAATGTTATTGTCGTGAAAATTGACCCCTCCCATAAACTTGTTATATTTGTAAATGACATTTCGCTGTGTAATTTGCAATGATTTCTTTTCCTTGTAGCTGTACCGGTTATCATACGGAACTGACTGCACTCAATGTTCATTAGATAGCGTGTACACAACATTGTTGTCCTTCCATGCCACAGCTGAAATCCCCTTATTTTCCTCAGTATACACTTCATAAGATCCCCTTTCATGTTTCTGCATTACTTTCTTGTCTGCAATAGGACACTTCCCCATTCTGTTTATTCTAGCTGTTCCTGTTCCCTTCATGCCCTTCTCAGATAGAGAGGAGATAAGCTTAGTGTTGGAAAGAAATTTGCCGAAGTAGAAGGAGAACTGAATCCCTGGGAATGATGTCATTACAGAGTCACAAAAAGTTACAACTACTGACTCTCCAAGGCCTTGGTCACCAGGCCTCATATAACTGGGATTTCCCCTTGATATAAGTCTGCAGCAAGGCAATGTCCAGAGCTCTGTGCCATATCCAAAGCCTTGAAGCCAAACCATACAAGTTTCAAGCGAAAAAATTGTTATCACCCATATCTACCGAAATAAGGTATCATACCCTCATCAACAGAAATATTCTTACAATCAGGAGCATTTGCAATGAATTTATTACTGTGTAAATCCAGTAGAGGTCTGATTTTACCCATCTTATCCCTGCCGTAATGTTCCTCATTGTTGCAAAAGTGTAAGAATTGAGTGATTTCCTCAAATCTATTCCTACACATTGCATTTGAAACAAGGATGTTTCGCACATCGTCTGCAGTTTCCCAAAACAGAGGTAAAGAATTTCAACAAATACATATTTTTTTCAATAGACAAAAGAATAGCTCGGATTATTGTTATTCTGGGTGTTGTACAAAACATAATATTTTACTATTTCATCCGTCAAAAAAATGCAAAGAAAATTCAAAGGAAGATTTTTTTTGATGACAGATATGCAGCATTATAATGAGTCATAAGTGGCATACCTGACACTGATGGGGCTGCAGGTAAGTCTCCCTTACTCTACTTGAAATTACACTGTGCCGTATGAGACATTACTCTTCTCCTTCTTGCTAGAGGTTCTTCATCTGATCTGTCGTCTGGTTCGTCGGCATCTGACTGCTGAGGAAAATTTTCTGTTTCTTTGTCATCTGCAGAATGGGTTTCAGCCATGGCGCTAAGTTGTTTAGGTAGTAGAACATCAGGGTTGTTGCAGCTTTCGTCTCCAGAATCATCATCGGATGCTCCATCATCTAAGAGGGGGGGAGAGATGGTGACATCAGTAGACTCGGGACCATTGATCAATTCGTCATCGTCACAAAGATTTTCAAAGTAGTCCAGAGCTTCTGAAAGGGAGATTAAATCCTGCCTGAAAAAAATACAAAAATACGAAAATAAAATATAAGCTATTAGTTTATATTCTTAGTTTTATTCAATATTTTTCTAACAAAAGAATTAAATACTTCCCTTTAGAACAAAATAAAAACAAATTAGTTAAAAAATAATACAATTTATTGAAATGTTTTTCGCCATCATGGGCATATGGGCATAAGAGTAATTAACCAGGGGTTTATAAGCCATTAAAATTTATGTTACTGGTCTGGGTAGCAAACTTTGCGAGTTATTTTCGAGATACAGTATTTATTTTAGTATCAGTGCACATGTCTGAACTCAGTCCCATTGGGCATTTTGATGCCTACTTTGTGTTTAGTGTGCCAAAAAATCAATATTGATGAAATATCAGGAAAATTATTGTTCACTTGCACTCCTAGTACTCTACTCCTAATTTAAGAATAAATACATTTCAGAATAATTTCATTTACATAACCAATACTTAATGTTTTCGTGGTGCGTGTGTTTGCTTGGAAGACATCTTGTATACAAAGTATTTCCATCAGGCGAACAGAGATAGCACAAGTGAAGCAAATACAGCAACTTGCCAACCTTTCCCACGCAAAACACAGCACAGCAGATCGTTGGCAATCGATACAAAAATTGTTGCCATTTTTTAAAGAAAAGGTCATCAAAATGCCCGTTGGTACTTAATGGGATAAACACACAAACATTGTTCCTATAAAATTATTGTTTAGACACAATAACACTTATTATACATCTATCATCTGATTAAATATACCTTTAAAAATTCTTTAACTTTTTCATTTGAAGCACTGTGGTCTGGACTTTTTTGGTAGCTCTGTAGCCATTCTTGTCAAAACATCACTGAGGTCGGATGTCTGCGTTTACATGTAGTGGATGGGCGTGTTGATGGAATCGTAACCACCGGTGTTAGCTGTTGTGCGGTGATGGTAGAAGCTTCTGGTGTACACCATCCAGCAGATTACCTCGTCGATGGTGTATGCCAGCTGGTTGTAGCATACTTCGATGGTGATGGATCAGATATACTCGCATTAACCAATGTTGGCATGACACTATTCTCTGTTGGTGCAGGTTACCTGGCAATACGTTCGGAAATAGGCTGTATCATAGATGAAGTGCAGTCTGAAGTATTGAGGGTTTTCATGGTGTGGGTGTTTGCAATTTCAATTACTTCATCCTCGCAGCAGTGAAGCTTTATTTATTCACCTGATAATTAGTTGGCTTGGCTTGTAGGCTACACGTTTGTTAACCAGCAGGCTATAAAAACACCATCCCATTCTTGTGTGAAAGTGCGCAGATGACTGCCCACCCATCGGGCATAGGTCACTCTGCTTATACCAGGCACCATGTTTGTGTAGTGATTTCCTGGATGGAAAGTGTTAATCCTTACCAGATGAAGGTCAACTGCAAATTTAATGCAGGTTGGCCTAAGGGTCCCCATACTGGATGGCAGGAAGTGTGATGTCATGCTGGCAGGTCGCAACACAAAAGAAGATGTAATTTTATAGTCTCTGCAAGTAGTAGCAGAAGCCGTACACACACAATTTACACTCTCCATTGCACGAAATTCCACCTTCTGCATTTGTACTGTCTGTTTCTATAGCCTGGGGTTCGATATCCATAACATTTCTATGTAACTATATAGCAGACATCAGCAGAACATGGCAAGACCCAAACACCTCCATGTTCATAAAGAATAGTATCGTGTTTGCGACCCTCACAATAGTGACTCCACTGATAGGTTGCACCAGAGTCTTCATCATGTACGCAAATTTGATTTTGTTTGCAACTTTGTTTTCTGTAATACCTCCTAATTCGACACATATGGCGAGGTCGTCTGCATTTAATGGCAGCTGGTTGTTTGGGTGGAGATTAAAACCAGCACACCTGTTAAAACTGTAGCATGCAAACGTTTGTGTGTGGAAAGTATCGTAAATGTCATAATATCCTCACATGTAATTTTGGCCATCACACACGTTCAACTGCTCAAACTCACATGGTGGTTTGAAAGTTTCTCTTCTGTGACCTGCAAAATAATGCAAATACTGTCCACTTGGTCTTGTTTGAACTGCACACAGTCACATTTGTCAAACATGCTGCTGCTCATTATGGCTACTTGTAGAGATCAGGCAACAGAGGAGAGTGGCTGCTGACTGTAGATTGCAGCTTCAAATGTAGTGGTGGTATGTTTCACAATGGCCGAGAACTCATATTGATGTACATGTGTGGAGGAGCAGTATTACTAGCACATGCACAGGGAGTTAAAGTTCTACAGATGCCTATCACAGTTTCTTCTTACACTGCTCTGCAAAGGCAGTATGATATTATGAGAATTCTAAAATGTGTACATATTTACCATTTCCAGTTGGCTTTGTACCACTGTACACAACATAGACAGTATTCTCGTTAAACAGTTTCATGTCAGCATCGAAAATCAGTTCCACATATCATTTCGGCAAATGTAATCTGAATTCTGCATTTAACCCACTTGTTATGATTTTACCATATGTTGTGTCGATCAGCTGAAAATCTATTGCATTGTACCTTTCCATATTGGGAATTTACTTGTACTGTACATCATCATTTAGTTTTGCCCGTTCATGAAGACAACCAGTTTATGGATATTCGAGTAGAGTGGCAGAGTGGCAGAGCTGCGCACATAGGAACCCGGATATTACTGAAATTTCACCTCAGCTCCATCTCCGCATTTATACCCAAATGGGAAGTATCTGTCCCCACCACATGCAACAAGTCGTCATCACATTCAAGGGTCAGCATCTAAGCAGATTCACATTCAAGAACGGACATGCTAAGCCCTACGCTCAAATAGTAGAGATTTGTGCAGGATTTCAGTACCACACTTTAAATTTTTTTTATGAAGGACAATTATAATCTTGTTTGCAGACCACACATTTTTATGTTTTCACCACAGTAAATATTCAGCCTAGATTAATATTTTTATATTTCACTACAATAAATAATCAGACAACATTTTTATTCTGAACCTACTATAAACATCACCACATTAATTGCTTCTGGTAATAATTCAGCTTTAAGACTATACATTTTTTCATATTCCACATCACCATCCCAAGGAATCAGAGGTAAATATTTTCGAGACTTTGTGCTGACATTGATGTCAGCTACGAAAATGTCCTTAATTAGGTAGTCAAGTGGAGATGTGAATTCTTTCACATTGACGAATATGACAAAGAATGGATTGTGCCTAAAATATGTTTATACTCACAGCATTATATTTTTTCCACTTTGACATGGGCATAGTATGTATTCAGTCTATCATACATAACTAGATCATGTGCTTGGGATGCATGTAACTGATAAAGAAAAGCTTACAGCAAAGAACATGTGTAAGCATGCCACTGAATATAATGGCTTCATACATATGCATTATGCACAGAAGAGCAAAGTTCAGAAGTGTGGACTTGAACCCATGGTATGTCTTACGCTCTCATGAAGTGAACTCCAGCGCCGACAGGTACGTTCGTTACTACAGAAGAAAACCACATAAGAAGGAAGGTGGGATCTAGCTTTCTTTACTGAGTAGAGATAGTAGACCTAAAGAAAATGAAAGGGACATGATCTGGCCCTTAAATATAATGCTGAAGAGAATATATATTAATATAAACACTTTTTCAAGAGTGATGAAGCTTTATATCAACATATTAATATATATGTGTTTTAAATCCTTTTCTCATATATATATATATATATATATATATATATATATATATATATATATATATATATGTATAACCTCAATAGTGTACGGCAATATGTACGTTGTGACTTCAAAATGCATATTTTAAACTGAAAGTTCATTACGTATACTACAATACAAATTAAGAAACCCATTTTCAGTAAGCAATTGATGTACTTTCTTTAAATATATTTCCACACAACAGGCATGTCCGACAACACAAAATTTGTATAAATATTACAGTATTAGTTCATTGATTTATTTATCATAAATATATATAACTATAAATAGATATTTATTTGTATTTAATTAATTTTTTTTTCATAATGGTTAAGTGTTATCAGTTGGCAATATATCTTATTTAATTATTTTCGGGTACCCGGAAGCAAAACAAATAAGATTAAAGATTACGAATTTACATATACTGTATCTCTGAGAAAAGTGATTTTAAAAATTATTAATTTTACATTTTTGTATGGTAACCAGTCAATGGCCTTAAGGGCTGTGAAAACGATTTAGACAACATTTATGTTACTAAAAAAAATTTCATTAAAAAAGAGGTATGATCAGTTTTTAAATATTTGAAAACCAAAAGTCGTTAAGTTCTAAACAGAGGTCCTGATAGTAGTCATGAAACACTGAGCACGTGTCAGGAATGCAAAAAAAAAAAGGTGGAACACTATTACTGGGTAACAGACGCACATCAAAGAAGCAGTCAGTGATGTGGGATATGAAGGAGAAGACTCCTTAATGATGGAAAAGGTCGTGCCACAAATTGATGTTCAGAAAACATCTCAGCAGGGAAGTTGAGCCACATCGACTGCATCGCAGTGCTACCTGCCATGGTACGAGGACCGCTAAAACGATTACAAAAAAAATTACAATAAAGTGGCAATTGCACACACAAAGAAGACAAGCGGGAACAAAATTTATAAATTACAAATAAAGTTACCCTAAACGGTGGGTGAAATTATCAACCACATCGAAGGATGGTTGCGGATTCAAGAAGATAAACAATATCAAGTGAACTACATGCTATATGGTCAAGTTGAAGAATAACGAGAATATCTATCAAATCGAGTTTGCTCAGTACTTCAGTGTGTGGCGGTTATCGATACATACTTTGATGCTAGAAACATGTGTAAAACATGACAAAAGCACAGTCACATCATATTACTTTATCTTAAAATTTGCATCATAAAGTTTACATTAATATCTAATAACATTAGAATAATTAAATAAATTTAAAAATAATATTTGCATTGTCGAAACATGAGTCAAATATCAAACAGTAAACGTTTGTAAATAGATGTTCAACAATTGCCAAAAAAAAACTGAGAGAAACAGAAAAAAAAATTTTAATCGATCACTAATATTTACATACACAACAAGAACAAATTAATTAAGAATAACTGGAACAGATGTTCATGAAAAAGAAATTACTAAGATAAAAAAAGTAATGAATTAAGAAGGAATTGAGTAGCATCATCAATTTAAAAAAAAACGAAATATGCCAACACAACTGGCACACCCAATAATCTGCATCAGCAGTACTTCGCAAGTAACATAACATAAAACAACAATAAAGCCTGCAGTTTATATAAATGTGGCAGTGAAATTTTTTTCGGTAATAAGGAAGTGTTGCTTTTGCCAGACGAGAACATACAATTTGGCGATTACATAACATGTGCTAGTCTGGTACTTTATTATTTGCAAGAAACATAATAGTTGTACTCATGATGATATCAAGGAGTACACGAATCTACTCGAATTCTCTCATTTCCAAGATATAAACTCTGAATACAGTCCTGATGGTGGTGAAGATAGAGAAGAACACATTTGCCAGCCTGGGTACAAATACAGTAAAGTATAAATGTTGTAAAGAAGGTCGGGAACTTCAAGAGCACAGATTACTTATTATCCGCTGACCCTCATGATCTGGTCGATACGTTAAAGGTGTTTGGTTCCATTGCAAAGAGTTAGATATTATCATATTAACGAGATAAATTCAACACTAAAAGAGCCAGAGGAAACAGGTTATATTCCATGAACTGTACAAAACTATAACAAAGAAATCAATGGTAGCAGTGACATCCAGTTTCGTCGAGCTCTGTAAGGTAAACTGTGCGACAGAGTGCTGAAATGGTATAATGGACACAAGAAGCACGATGACACCTAGATTGATGAGCGAGGCATTTCTTAAAGATACACTTTACAGATGTTTTTAAGTGATGTACTATTTCTATTTCAATAAGCATTTTAATAAATTTAACTTGTATTTTCATTTGTAATCCTTCACTTACTATCTTGTGTGTAGATACCTGGCTTTGCGTGAACATGTTTTTGCAATTTTTTTTAGCCTTCACTTACAATGCATCTCGAACTGCAGACTTCGCAGTTACCCAACACAATGCCTACGAATATGCTAACTTATGTGTGCACATGAGTGAACTCAGTTTACCAGACACCACCAGGTACTTCCCATGTGTGTAGTTGTCTCAGGTCAGCTGTGCAGATGTAGTTTTATTATTTAACTTTGGCAAAGTTCGCCTCCTGCCTCTCAAGCCTGTCCGTACCTTCATACCAACACCTGCAGCACATTTGCAAACCTTGAGTGAGGTTATTGATATTACATATTGGATCATAGCAAATGAGGAGTAGGAATGCGCGAAATTTTCATTGGGTATATAAGGCTAGCCATTTTTTTTTCATTATTGTACACTTTTATTGTTCAGAATTTTTTAAGACCAAATTCGTATATTTTCGTAACTAAACTTTTTTTTTTATTTTTTTATTTTTTTAGTTATTTGCCACAAAGTGACTATTTGTAACACATGTATGGACAGAAATAATGAAACCACATATGATTTTGCCCTGGAAACATACATTTATTTTTACGGCATCTGAAAGCACGTGCAGAGAGAAATTCAGTGATATAGCATAATGGAAAGAGACACAGAAACGCCAAGAAATAATGTGCAAATATGATGAAGTTAAGTGAGCTAGTATCATGGGGCAGTGGACCTGTACTCACAGCTCCAAGCAAGCAACACACTGTGACAAATCCTGGGGTGACCGCTTCCTTAAGCAGCGTAGCCAGTGGCAAAGCGCCAATGGAAGCTATGGAAACGGCGCTACCCTTGCATAACTGAGCTTTATTTATTTAATTTTTTACATCTGTAAGAACGAAGGGGTGTCATATGTATATATCAATAATAGTATTTTGTTAATACAGAATATGCTACGATTCATTTCTTTCAGTTAAGTACGAAACCAGTATGGTAACTATTATTATTTATGTACTTAAATTGTGGCCTCTTTATCTCCTACGAACTGGTTTCTCACTTTATGGACAACAAAATGAACTGAATAGGCGGATGGGCCGAATTCCCTAGGCTGAAAGCTGTCTCACCTGTAGCGTCTAGTATAATATAAAAAGCGAGCTATAACCGACATACTATTTTACCTTAGCTAAACACATTTGTTATGCTTTAACAATGCTTCAAAACAACGTTTTAAAATTATGCTTATTTATTAACAGATGATGAAGTTAATATCACTTGTATATTTAAAATAGAAACATTAAACTCGTGTTAGTGTGCATTGCCATGCGAAATTTACCTAGCTTACATATTGTGCGGGGTCGTAAAAGTGATGCTGCTGTGAAAACAGCTTCCACGCAAGAACCATGAACTCCAGCGATGCATCACGTCCTGAATGTTCAGGTATAGGCTGTTCATGGTAAAACGAACACTTTTGAGGTCCTAGTTACTTTTTAATTTCAGCCCTTTTAAATCCTTTAATCACCTTTTGAAATAAATATTGCCATGTAAGTAGTAAACACAGTGTGTATACGTCACCGCACTCGGAATTTAATGTCTAAGGCTAAAATAAAATATACTTATAGACTGTTATTCCCAATGAGAGGACTTTTAAATGTTATCACATTACCGTAGTAATCTATCTTTTGAAAGAAAACATAATATAATTGTTAGTGGCAGGCGTATTTCTCCCCTAGAAATAACAACCTAAACTAAAACCGTCACACAACATTTTCATCCACATACATATGCATATATTACTTGGTTTTGTGGCTGCAAGAAATCAATGAAACTTATTTGCTAGCCTTCCTTATTATTTTCTAAAGAAAAATCTGTGTGGAATGCAGTAGGTTTTAATGATTTAAATAATGTACTGAAAGTAGAAAAATGTAATGTACTGAAAGTAGAAAAACAGCACAAAGGGTATTTTAGCCATATTGTGTTTTAAAATAACTGTAAGTTCGGCAAAACACATATTTAATTTGCAGTAAGCAGTCAGTATGCACCTATCTGATTAGCATTGAAAAACATAATAAGAAAGTGAGGAAAAACAGGCGTATCTTGAGCCATTTAATAAGATCGACATGTTTTTTGGCTAAACAATTATTGCCTTTTCGCAGTCACGACAAGTCTGCCACATCGCTTGACGCCTGTGGGACGTTGGAAAAAGGGTAGAAAGGGTTTTCGGGGGGCGATGAAGGTGAGGTATAAGATATGATTATAGCTGGTTGGCGCCAGACGCCATCAAGGTGACGTCTATGTGAATGCTGACTCTCTTAACCTCGAGGTTGCAGGCCGTCCACACGGACCCAATCTCCTCGTTGATGATGCTGGTGACCTCTGCCCTGTTGATTACTGCTCCAGATGAAGGTGGTTAGTTAAATGGTAGCCGTTGGGTCGACTACGAACCATTGTTGACCTTGGTGGGAAACCTGCCTATATATTTAACAGTCGCGTACATGGATTTTCCGGGCCAACCACACGCCCATAAGGCACGGAACAATACTTACCGACACTTGCAAAAGAATGGTTAACGTGGAACTTGATTGAGCGGATATTATGAGGGCCCGTCCCCTGAAATTCATAGAGCGAGCGGAAATAAATGCCATACCGAACAGTTCACAGACAGATTTATTTCGTTAAATTACAGCTCCCCCAACGAGAGCACTTACATTAAAACGGGGTGGCTATAAGCTGCTAACGCGGCGAAACTTCAAAAAGTGTCTTACGACATTAAATGGATTACGGAAAAACTAAAGCTTCCCTGGGCAATGCTAATCCCGCAGGAAGAGGAGGTGGCTTACTGGGTGGTTGAAGTCGAAACAAAAGGTTCCAGATTTACATTATAGTCTATTGCAAAGAATGTCCATATCAAAAGTTGAAGACCACCCGGCACGTGCGGAAAATGCCGGAGCTCACGACGTGCACTCCACCGTCGTCTGACGCTACTTGCTTACTGAAATTCCCGCCTGACGCGCGGACTCGCCTCAGCTTACCCACGTGCCAAAGCGGCACTACTTTCTGCTACAGTTTGCATCTCTCTACCTTGCATCATGCTATTAAATGAACATACATATTTAAAAATAATAAAAATAACCCTGCAACACAAAACATGTATTAATGGAATTGACAAAACACTAGATGCCTGATGAGAAAGATGATAGAATGTAACAATGCACTGTAAACAAAATAAACAAAAAATCAATAAATTATTTAATAAACATAACAAAGCATGTCTGATATAGCTCGTGGACCAGTAGTACAGTTATTATTAGGACCTATTTCATTTCCCCCTCCCCTCTTTTCGACACTGTTTGTAGGCCGTCCGATTCCACTGGCAGCAGTTGAAGGTGTGGGCCGGCCTCCGTGACCGCAGCTGGTACCGCCTCTGAGTTCTCTGACTCGCTGCCCTCGCTGTCTCCTTCCTCGCTCCTGCTGTCCTGCTGGTTTCACCATTTCCAGGTGCGACCTGGCTAAATAGCCCCTGCAAACAGACTTTCACCTGCATTAACACTTTGCTCCTGCAATTGTCCTTGCACCTGCTCATCTTGCACACACACTTGCATCTGTCATCCCTGCTCTTCTTGTTCTACTTGCTCTTGCTTTTTTTGTTCTACTTGCTGTTGTGTTTGAGGCGCTACAGGTTCCCTGTGGGGCATACTGATGCCAGGTAACTCCTGTGTATTCTCCTCCTCTCCTCCTGCATCCTCCTGAAGTACTGATGCACTTTCCGGGCTGCCCATTCCTTGTGGAACTCATCAGCCGTGTTTCCATCCTGCACCACCTCTGGTGGTGGTCTGTTATCAGCGCACACGGGGTGGGTCCTTTGCGGACACTCCCCCCTGAAGTGTCGCCATACCTCGCATCCCCTCCTGCTCTTCCCCTAGATAGTCACGGCCTTCGCCGTCATGGGGTCGGGACACCGTGACCGACTTTGTCGTCGACGGCACCCGGGGTTAGCCGGATGTCGTCCCAATGTACCCTCACCTTCCTCCTTTCCATGCGAATAGTATACGTAGAGGGTCCATGCATTTTTAGCACATGATGCGGACCACTCCAGCGTGCTGCTAAACCTGCACAAAAATCCTTCTTCACTGTGGACTGAGGGTGCATCCGTATATACACTGCTTGCCCCTCATGCAGTCTTGGTGGCGATCTGCTCATGGCCAGTAGCAATCTTGCTGCATAACGATCTTGCTGTTGCCTGATGTCCTGCATGCATTTCTCGTGTTGTCGTCTCTGGGTGATGGTACTCCGCATTTCACTGCTGTCTTCCTGTTGTGGGAATTTCGCTTCCCCTGGTAGGCATAGACAGTAACTCGGCGAGTGATCTCCCCATTGTCACGTTTATTCATCTCCTCAGCGTACAGAGAATGGTGGGAATGTGATCCGCCCAGGTGGCGTGTTGTTCACCCACACAGAGTCTGAGTTGACCTTTTATTTCTTGATTTATAAGCCCCATTGGGTTGAATCTCAGGTGATACACGGCCATCGTGATGTAATTAATGTCCCATATTATGTACAGTTTCCTCCATTTCTGACTTGTAAACTGCATACCATTGTGTGTCAACAGGTTCCATGGAAACTCCCAGGATTGGAAAAACTTTTCCTCCAACACTCTTGCGACATTTCCAGCTCTCGCCCTGCTTTTAGGGTATGCCTCTTAACATGAAAAATTGTTGGTTACTACTGCCAAAAATCGCTTCCCCCCTTTCGTCCTCGGATACGGATCCATCAGATCCAGACACCCAGTTCCGAATGGTTTTCTTGGCATCCGTGACTTTAGTTTCTGCCTTCCGGCTGCACGACGTGTCTTCTATACATTGCATTTATGACATTGTTCCACAAATCGCCTCGCATCCCTGCTAAGGCCTGACCAAAAAAAAATGGTCGCTTATGTTCCTTACTGTCTGTCCAATGCCTGCTGTCCAGCCACGCTTCCACAATGCGAATTGGCGAAAACTTAATCCCTCGCACATGTGAGGACATACACTCTCCACTTCTGCAGCTGTTGAGTAGAACAGGTCTCCAACCTGCCATCTACGATGTGCCAGCCCTCTATTTCCTGCTGCACATATTGTCTGGCTTTTTCCTGTGTAAATTTGCAACTTCCCTGAGCTCAACGACTTCCCTGTGCAAATCGCTGATCAAACTCTCATTGTTGCCGCATGTTATCTGCTGTACATATACTCTCGATACTGGATCCCACGAACTTGGCAGTAGGATGTCCTACCATTCTGCTTCGTCCCGAATGATCACTTCATTGTTGGAATTACATGACAGTGTGTCTGCCAGTTCGTTCTCCTTACCAGGCACATGTTCTACTACAAAATCGTAGGCTTGCAAGTGTAATGCCCATCTCGTCAGTTTGCTCCTTACTTCACACATACTATGCAACCACACTAAGCACTGGTTGTCGGTCTGTAGTGTAAACCTTTGATACTCGAGATTTGCACAGTATTTATTTACCTCCCAAGTAACTGCAGGCATTCTCTTTCATTTACATCATATCGCCTCTCAGCTTGCACTAGCTTCGCACTCGCAAAGTCGATAAGGTATTTCTCCCAACTGTCGCTAATCTGGTACAATACTGCACCTATTCCTTCCTGGCTTGCGTCAGTTTGAAGGTACAAATGTCTGCTCGTGTCGGAGCATGCTAATGTCGGGCACGACCTAAACTCATACTTGATATATAAGAATTCTTTCTCTGCCTCGCTCGTCCACTCAAATCTTTTCTGCGGTGAAAACATTTATGTCAAGGGTGCGGTGATTGTTTCGAACCCTGGGATGTGCTCTCTCAACCATTTAATGAGCCCGAAAAACTTTCGCAGATGCTTGATGGTTTTAGGTTGTGGATAGCTATCAATGAGCCTTAGTTGCTATGGATTCGGTCGGTTTCCTTCCTTATCGATCACATTGTCTAAGAAATCTATCCTTGTTTTACCCAAATGGCATTTTTCAACTGAGTATGTAAGACCATTTATTACGAGCCTCTCCAGGACTACTGCAAAATGATGCACATCTTCTTCCCAACTCTTTGACCAAATAATTACTTCATCGAGATACACCAGCGTATACTTTCCAATAATGCCATCCAGTGCACATACCATCATTGCCTGGAATGTCGTGGGTACACATTTCTAACCAAATGGCTTTGCACAAAATTGTAAACGTCGACCATCTGGGGTCGTGAATGAAGTTTTCGGCCTATCCTCAAGTTTTACAGGCATCTGCCAATAGCTCCTTTTCAAGTGTAAAGACGTCCACACCTTTGCTTGTCCCAATGCACTCAACGTGTCTTTTACGCTGATGTATGGTGGAAGCGCTGCACATTACCTGGTTCAAGGCTCAAAAATCTACACAGAATCGCCATGTTCCATATTTTTTGGGGATTAGTGTGATTGCGGAATTTAATTGGCTATTCGTCGGCTCTATCACTCCGTCATCAAGCATTTCTTGGATTTGTTTCTTTATTATCCACGTCTGATGCAGTAAATAACCTCGCAGGCTGGTGTGTACCGGTTTCTCATCTACTAGTGGAATCGTATGCTCGACTACTGCAGTCCATTTCAATACATATTTTCTGCCAAATACATCATGGTGCTGAAATGCAGCTTGGTGTTCGAGTGGGACCTCATTGTCGAATTCCCCTAGTAAAACTTCCGGTAGGCTACCCATCGGAAAACGGTCCAGGTTATACACAGTGCGTTTCTCTTTCGCGCCAAAATGTATTCGTCTTGCGGCTGGTTCCACGATTGTATTCTGTTCCGTCAACCATGGTATTCCCAAAATAGCTTCTTCGCCGATGTCCGGTGTAACAATGGCTACTGTTTTTGTCTCAATATCAAGGATCTGAACCGTTACTACCACCTGTCCTACGGCCATACTACAATGCTCATTCATGACCAACCGAATCACGTAGTCTATAGGCGTCACGTCTTGCTTGTGTACAAAGTGTGGTCGTACGAAGTGGTGTGAGGCTCCAGTATCAATTAAAGTGTGGCACAACTGACCATTGATGGATACCAAATTGTGGATAAAGGGTGTGTATTTATGCTGTAATTAAGTTTGTTGTGGTTTTTTTTTGATATTTGTTGTCCGAATTCTGGTGGGCGGGGTGTCGGTAGCATCAGAGCCCTTCACCCCTGCAACTCGTTTCCCTGTTGATTACATTCTGCCGCTTCTTTAAGCTGCCTCATATGCGGATTGTTCAGACGTTTATTGTGCCAATGCTGCTGTTGTTTCGGGGAATACCTGTACGGATGTCAGGGTGGATAATCTGGATTCCATTCTTGATGTTGATTGTTGACATTACCTGTTCAGTTCCGGTATTGTGGTTTCTGACCACAGGACCCTATGGTTCCTCTCCACTTCTGATCCTGTTTGTACATATTTCCATGGGATTGCCTACTGTACACTTTTTCATGCGGTGTACAACTCTACATTTTCTCATGCATCTGTCAGCTATAGCTACGGGATTGTTGTGAAAAATTTTGTGACTTGCCAGAATATGTTTAAATTATCTTCCCCACTGCTCACATTTTACTGCATTTGCATCATGGCATGGTGATTCATGTGTTCTCTTCAAAATTATTGCAGCATGCAATAAGTCCTCTAACATGCCATTAAGTAAAGGTATTAAGGCAGCTCTGAATTCAGGTCTGGCTGATTCTTCTATTACTTCGAGCACTTCTCACTCTGGCAAATGTGGGTGAATCTGTTTAATAAGGTAATTATTACGTGTGATAAAAACTGTTAATGACGTACCCAATTGTTGACCCTCCAGAGTCAGTCTGCTCTGGGCCTGTACAGAGGGGAGGACCCCTCGAAATCTGTACTGGAACAAGCGCCAAAACTCCTCCCCCAGAAGTCCGTAATGATTGAGAAATGTGCATCAAGAGTGTGCATCTCCGTGGAGTTGCGCTGCGACACAGCTGGCCCATTAATCTCTGCTTACTCTGTACCTGGTGAGGTGGGATACACAATACTCCAAAAATGTGCCGGATCTTTTATCGGCGTTGCGGCGAATGTGGGCAACGTCTGAAATTTTGATGGTGTTTTTGCAGTGATCGGTACTGGCGGATGTTGAGGCATGTTGGACTCCGCGGTTCCCCTTCGTGTCGCATTTTCTGGCACTGCTGTATGTGGCATTGTTGCCCCTGTGCAGTTGGTCACATATGGATTGATGAGTGGGAAATTTGAAAAATTTAGAGGGAAGATTGGCATGATTGTTTGGTAAACAGGTGTGGAAAACATGTGCGGCAGTGGCAGGAAAAATGGCATGGGTAGTAGGAATGCATGTGATGAGGGTGTTAGGGTAGGTTCGTGTGGCAGGTTTTTGTTTTCACTTGCAACGTCCATGACAGGAGAGTGCGGCGTCTTGGCTTCGTGCTGCTCTCCTCCCTTAATCAGGTGATACTCCCCTTCACTGCTCTGTTCCATTCCACCTGTCACATTGTTACCATCACATGCCACTATCACTTGTGAGAGGTTACTGTTTACGTTTACTGCCACATCATTAGCCCACTTTCCAAGCAAGGCCAACACCTGGTCCGTGGTTTCGTTTTGCGGATGGTTTATGGCCGGCTTAAATGTTGTTGGAGTTGTGTGACACAACAAACAAATAAATGTAAGTCCAATGACTGTTTTGTGTTCCATGTCACTGTGGCATTCTTGGTGATACATTGTGTCACATGGTATGCACTGGAGTACAATGGCACCCTGGCCATTAAATAACAATTTGTCACAGTATTTAGGAAATGTGTATTTTTGAAAATTTTCAGTTTCGATTTTCTCTGGAGTTGAAAAATTTGATTGTCCTGCATAAGTTCACTGCTACTGTCTCTTATTTTCTCGCGAACGTCACCGGCGCGGCTGTTCAGAAGGTTGGTCTTGCGATGGCATTAACAATTTGTATTGTTTTCATTCATTGATTAGTCACTAGTTACCATATTGTGCAAACATTCAGGACACCACAGTGCCGGCACACTGTCAGTTAGTCTTCCAGCCATGCTTTGTTGGTAAACAAAGCCACGTGCACTGGAGAAGTGGGTGTACCGATGCAGTTGTGTGGGGTTGGGGAAGAGTGATCGCTTTCCCCTCTCATGCCGTGGCTGGCCTACTCGTCCAGGGCGCAGGTGTATTCGACCCGACGCTCATCTGATGCATGGCATGCGCGAGGGGTCAGCTGCCTCTTGGTGGCGGAGAGTGCAGGGGGACAGGAGAGGGGTAGCCTCCAACCCATCACTTCTCCTTCTCGCTGCTTCCCTCTGCTCCTCCCACCAAACGGTGTGGCGCGGCTTACGGAATGACGTCACACTCCGATTGTTGACACACTTCCAAAACGTCTATGCGGCGTCTCTTGGCATCTCGATGCTGCCATTGCCCCTTGCTGCTGCCTTCCTGTCGTCCTCACACCATTGTACGCAGGAAAAGGCGTGAAAGATTACAGTTCAGGAAAACTTGTGGAAAAATTTCGAAAATATTTGGAGCGAAATATTTTGGGGGATATTTGGCCACATGTAGAGGCGCCAATTTGATGCCTGTGGAATGTTGGAAAAAGGGTAGAAAGGGTTTTCGGGGATCTTTGAAGGTGAAGTTTAGGATGTGATTATACCCAGTTGGCGCCAGACGCAGTCAAGGCGACATCAATTTGAATGCTGACTCTCTTAACCTCGGGGTTGCAGGCCATCGACATGGACCAAATATCCTCGCTAATGATACTGGTGACCTCTGCCAAATTGATTACTGCTCCAAATGAAGGCTGTTTGTTAAACGATAGCCGTTGTGTCGACTGCATAACATTGTTAATCTTGGTGGGAAAACTGCCTATACTTTTAACACTCGTGTACGTGGATTGTCCGGGCAAACCACACGCCCATAAGGAACGAAACCATACTTACTGACACTGCAAAAGAATGGTTAAAGTAAAACTTGATTGAGCACGTATTATGAGGGCCCGTCCTCTGACACGCTTAGAGCAAGCGAAAATAAATGTCAAACCGAACACTTCACAGACAGATTTATTTCTATAAATTACATCTCCCCCTAGGAGAGCACTTACATTTACATGGAGTGGCTATAACCAGCCACTGCAGTGAAACTGCAAAAAGCCTCCTACGACATACAATGGATTACAGAAAAACTGAAACTTCCTGGGGCAATGATAATCCCATGAGAAGAGGAGGTGGCTTACTGCGTGGTTGAAGTTGAAAGAAAATGTTCCAGATTTACATTCCAGTCTATTGCAGAGAATATCCATATCAAAAGTTGATGACTGCCCATCACATGCAGGAAACGCTGGAGCTCACGACACCAATTCCACCTCGTCTGATGCTACTTGCTTACTGAACTCCCCACCTGATGCAAGTCCTCGCCTCAGCTTACCCACATGCCAAAGTGGCACTACTTTCTGCTACAGCTTGCATCTCTCTACCTTGCATCATGCTATTAAATGAACATACATAATTAAAAGTAATACAAAGAACCCTGCAACACAAAACACATATGAATGGAATGGCCCAAACACTAGATGTGTGATGAGAAAGATGGTAAAATGTTAACAATTCACTATTAACAAAAAAACAAAACAATCAATAAATTCTTTAATAAGCATAACAAAGAATGTCTGATATAGGCCCTGGACCAGTAATTTCAGTTATCATTAGGAGCTATTTAATTTCCTTCCACCTCGCGGCATCGCTGTTCGTCATGGCAACCACCGACTGCTCTGCAGAGGCATGCCCTTGCACTTGCACTGTACTGCTCCTGATCGCTCCTGCAACCAGGCGCGTGCTCTGCCCATCAGTAGAGCATACAGCCCTTCTGCGGTGGCATTGCAGGTCACTGCCAGAAAAATGGTCTCAAAGTTAGGAGCACATGGTGCACATCAAACTCAACAAAGGGAATTATACAGAATGTATAAACGAACTGGTTGATTATGTCATTGTGTTAAAAATTCAGTTGGAAAATTGTACAGTAATTACAGGTTTGTCCAACGATATTCAGAATGATATAATATTTCATTTTATGATTTAATGATAAGTGATATTAAGAATGAAATAGGCTGCTTTTGTTGCACTTTTTCTAGGTGAGACAACAGATATGCTGTACTGCAGAAACTGTGTCGCAGACCATCTTCCAATGATGATGCAATCGTCATTTTCGCCACGAAAAACTGCAGAATATAGCTTTTATACAAAAATTAATGTAATTATTGCTTTATATTCTATGAGTTGCTAATATATCTGAGTGTTGCATTGCTTTGGTCATATATAGTTTATTAGTGCAGTAAGAATAAGATGTCTGATACCTGACATCTATATTATGTTGTTAACATGACTTCTTCTACGATGGCATGTTAAATATGTTTAAACAAACAGACAGGTAGGAAGCTATCTGGTCCTCTCTTAAAGTAATAGTCAAAAAGGGAATTAGTTATTAATGCAGACGAACCAAATATTAATATTTAGTTTGTGTTATTAATGTTGCAGGCGAATATCTGACTAAGCTGGGCACTATAAAACATTCCAGATTTTGGACCTGCTTCAAAGAGTCGTCAACCTGTATTTATAACAACTGTGTAGTTAACATTAAATATACAATTTGTCAAGAAAAAATATTATTAAATATTACGAACAGGTGACCTCTTGCTTTCGGCACTTGCTGCTGGTGTTCCTGGGAAAAGTGCGGATGCACCTTCTACTTGTGGGTCCTCCTCCTGGAGCTTCTCTTCGACGTCGCCGTCGTGAATGCTCAGGTCACTAGTGTTTTCCTCCTCACTTGATCCATGCTATTCACTTGCTCCTTGCTCCTCACTTGCTGGATGTGTCGGGATTGTGTTTCACATTGCTGTTCCACTTCTCCTGTTGCCTCTGCCTGTGTTCATCTGACACCTGGAGAACATGGCCTCGTCGGGCATCGGCGATGTTTCGGCATCTGATGGAGCCCTCCTGTGGGATGTGCCGCACCACCTTCCTCCCCCTTGATTACGCTGCTGGATCGGCAGGTGTTGTGCTGTCGTGGGGTATTTGGGCACCGGGTTTATCTTTGCTATGGATGTCTCTAGGCAACAGATGGATTGCATCCCGATGTGCCATCACACATTTGCTTCCCATGCAGAACAGGTAGATGGTTTGTCCTAAGACTTTTATTATCCGGTGCTGTCCCATCCAACATGCAGCTAGGCCAGCGCAGAAATTCTGGCGGGATGCTGACTGCAGATGCACCTTCAAATATACTCGCTGACCGGATTTCAGTAATGGTGGTGTCCTTGTACTCATGGGGACCCACCCTGCAATGTACTGTTTTCGCCATTCCACTTTCTTTCTGTTCTCTCTGCAGCATTTATCTCGCTGTGCTGTGCTACCTCCATTGCTCTCACTGCTCTCACCTTATGGGCATTTTCTCTTGAGTGGCAGTGTTAGGTTGTGACCTAACAATAGGTTCGCTGATGTTCTTCTGGTTGCAGCAATAACATGCCGGCGAACGATGCCCAGCTGGTGTATACCTCACCCACATGGAGCCAGAGTTGGGCCTTCAAGTCTTGGTTGTGGTGCTCCATGTGATTGGCTCTCGGGTGATAAACTGCTGTCTTCAGGTGGTACACCCCCCACCAGGTGCATTTCCCCTTCCATTTTCTGCCAGAAACTTGCATGTCATTATCTGTGAGTACTTCCTTCGGGTACCACCCATGTGTGAAAAATTCCTGTTCCATAATTTTCACGATGCTTGTTACTTGTGCGCTAGGCATTGAGTATGCATCCACCCACTGGGAGAAATTATCCATAACTACCAGAAAGAATTTCGTCCCCCTGATGTTCGTGGGTACAGCCTCATCAGGTCGAGACTAACAGTTCCGAATTGACGTTTCGATAGGCTGTACGCACTCGGTTGTTTGGCACGTAACACAGTTCTGCACTCACTTTCTTGCATAAGGCTGGGCCGAAAAAATGACTTTTAACATTTCAGAGTGTTTGCTCTGTGCCAGGGTGTCAGGCTACATGACTGGCATATGCATGATCTAGTACTTTGTCCCTGCAGTCTGGCGGTACAAACAGTCTCCACATTGTTGTGTCCTTCGCTGAGCATGTTCTCAACTGGTTCTCCACTACACACCACTGGTCTACTGTCCGTATCGCACACTGTTCCTTCTTCTCTTGCATTATTGCACAGCTGTCTTGCACGCCCACTATCTCGCAGTACAGTTCGTCCACCAGAACTTCCTTGTTTATTGCCTGCATTTCATGGACACTGACCTAGCTAAACATTTTGTGTGGATCTGGTGGGAGAACTTCGTCCTATTCTGCATCATCTGTTACTCTGACACTCGTGTCTGGCGCATGTGACAGAGTATCTGCCAACTGATTCTCTTTCCCAGGGACGTGCTCTACGATGAAGACGTACTACTGTAGGAGCAACGCCCACCGAGTAAGCTTGCTGTGTGCTTCTTTCATGGCATACAGCCAAACAAGACACCTGTTGTCAGTTCTTAAAGTAATCCACCGATATTCAATATATGGCTGGTACTTCTTAATGGCCCACACTACTGCTAGCATTTCATGCTCATTAACAGTGTACTGTCTCTCAACTTGTCCAAGTTTTGTGCTTGCAAAATCTTTTACTTATTTTCTGCCTTCTCCCTCGCTTTGGTACAGCATGGCACCCAGCCCCTCCTGGCTGGCGTCTGTCTGTAGATATATGTTTTTGCCTGGGTCATACCGTGCTAGTTTATGGCAGTAACAGAAATGTGATTTGACCTATTTGAATGCTTTCTCTTCTTCCTCACCCCACACGAACCATTTTTGCGGAGAAAGTAGGGCCATGAGGGGAGTGGTCATTATACCAAAATTTTGAATAGATTACCTCAGCCCATTTAAAAGTCCAAAAAATTTTAGGAGTTGTTTTCTTATGAGTGGTGCCACATAATTTTATATCAACTGCAATTGCTCTGGCTTAGGGGTGATCCCTTACTCGTCTACTACATGCCGTAAAAACTCCAACTTGCAATTCCCGATGTGGCACTTGTTAACAGCGCACATGGGGCCATTTATGGCAAGTCTTTCGAGCACCATGGACAGGTGGTGTATGTGGTCTTCCCAACTATTGAACCATATAATGTCATTAAATACACAAATGTGAAATCTCCAACATGTTTGTCCAAGACTTGCACCATCTTTGATTGATATGTGGCAGGTGCGCCCTTCAACCCAAAAGTTATCGCACAAAAAATGAAACATCCTGCAGTCGAGTGTTGTGAAGGTGGAATTTTCGCGGTCTTCCATGGTAAGTCATTACATGTTACTTGATTTACGGGGCGAAAATATACGCAAAAGCGCCAGTTCCTGTTGGCTCTATAACTCTGACCTTCAACATCTCCTTAACCAGTTCGTTAATAATGCAGGATTGGTGCGGCATATAACTGCGTGGACAGCCATGGATTGGTCCCTATTGCGAAACCTTTATCTCGTGCTTGGCCACAGATGTTCTGCATAGCGCATCTGTATTTGCGAATGCCTCCTTCTGGTCGTCCAGTATGTGCTGGAATACTGCCTGATGTTGTAGCAGGACATCGTGGTCAAACTCTGTGAGTAAATTGGTGGTAGGTAATCTGTAAAAGTTTTGTCAGTGTTATATACCGTGCGCCTCTCCTTAGCTCCGAAATGGATTCGCCTAGCAGCAGGTTCGACTACAGTGTTCTGTTCTTGCAACCAGGGCACACTTGATATTGTGTCACTCCTTATCTGTGGCATTACTATTTCACTCGTAATCGTTTCTAGGTCCCTCAATCTGACAGCAACTGTTGCTTGGCTCAATGGTCCACTAATTAGCTGACCTGTAGGGAGCTTGATTTTGTGGGGGTCATGTCATAAATATGCACAAATGAGGTTGCACGAAATTATGGGATGCTGCCATATCGATAAGTGCATCACAATGTTGCCCATTCAGGTAGACTAATATTCGAATGAACTGCACACTGTTCCCACTCACCTGCTGAATTAGTGCTTGCTGCAGTGTTTTCTTGGCGGTTGTTGATGTGACAGGGCTGGAAAGAGTGTCAGGCCCCTTCGCCCCTACTGCCTGTTTTCCAGCTTGTTAGATGTGGGACCCTTGTAACCACCCAGTTGTGGGTTGTTATGGTACCTGCTATGCCAGTGGAACACTTCCGCTGACCTACAGCAGTGGCAGGATGTTGTTGGTTGCTGCCTTTTTTCTAGCCGAACTCACACTTGCCCGAGATTTTTAATTGCATTGTCACCATGCATGGGCTTATCACCACGGCATGCACTATTCCCATTGCTGTCACTCGCTTGCTGCTTTCCCGATTTTTGTCCGAAATGTCCTGCATAGCTGTCTATCCTATCTCATTGCGCGATCCCGTCATCCATGTGCGACCTGTGTCGCCATCGTGCAGCACCACTTTCGCAATGCGATGAGCCCGCATTCTGCTCGAGGTTGATAGCAGCTTTCAGGATTTCATTCAAACTGCTTTTGAGGAAGGGCAGTAATGCTGCACAGAACTCCGGTAAGGCTGTTTCCGCGATGATCCCCAGGGCCTCCCTGTCTGGCAACTTCGGGTGAAAGTGTCTGATTAAGTGTGCCTGTTGTGTGATAAAGGTGGCAGTTGCTAACCTGTATGTTGCTCTTGCCAGAGCAACTTGCTCTGTGCCTGGAGTGACGTGAAAATGCTGCCGTACCAGCACTGGAATGAGTGTACGAACTCTTCCCATTCCAGGATGTAGTGGTTTATAGCACTCCACAATGTTCCTGCTTCTCCCTGCAGCTGGCTTCCAATGTAGCTGGCCCATTGGTCCTCCTTCAAGAAGGTGTTGGGGGTCTTCCCTCTCTGTGCCAGTTAACATCGGCAAATTCTGAAAACGTGTCGGTGTTCGCTTTAGGCCACTGTTAAAGTTCATATTGCTGTTTGGTTTCAGTTCCTTCTCTGCTGGCCAGTTAGGGGCTGTGTTTAACCCTAGCTGGGTGCGGGAATTGTAGTTATGGGGTGTTGGTGCCAGAGAAGGTGTGGAAAATACGGTTGGTATAGATTGTGGAAAACTTGTGTAAGATGGTAAGCAGTAAACTGTGGCAGGTACAGTGTCTTTGGCTGGTGTGGTAGAGGTAGTAGTGATAGGGCTGCCATAGGTTGGGAAAACTGTTCACTCGCCATTGGATGGCTGTCAGCTGTCACAGGTTTGTTGCTTGCAGTTGAAATTTTGTTACTGGCAACATCTTCGTCCTTACAGTCTGTTTCCACATGCTGCACTCCCTGTGAGTTCACTCTCTCACTCGCTGCTGTATTCTGCTCCAGTACTGTTGCGACACAATCACTGACTGATTGTTCCTGGTGGTTGTTTTTTCTAGTACTGTCCTTCTGTTGGCACTCGTTAGAATAGGGCTGTGATCCTGTGAGTAAGTCTTCGAAAATTTTCAAGATCATTTATGATTGTAAGCTTTCACTACAGTCGTCGCAAATAAATTGTAACCCAGTTACTGTGCTTTCCTCAGCACTGCCCAAGCATTCCCGATGCGATTGCGTTTGACACTGTCTGTAACTGATAGGTGCTGTTCCCGAACCCACACATAACAGCTTTCCACACAAATGCATCTGGTAAAAATTTTGGTCTTTCGGTTGCACTTACAATAGCGTGTGCCCATCTCACATTTGTCTACCACATCGACAGGTATTGGGTGTAGACACTGCAAGCACAACTGTGCCGATGCACCGTGTTGTGGTTTGCCAGCCATGGTGGTTTACAAACAATACCATGTGCTCGCGAAAGACATGATGCATGTATATCGCAATGTGTGGTGTGGCAAGGTGCGGGTAATGGCGCATAACGGCTGTCCCTGCTCGGCGCATCACAGGGGTCAGTGGCCAGCAGACGCTCATCTAATGCGCAGCACGGGTGTTCAGCTGGTAGCCGGCATGCGGAGAGCATGGGAGAAAAGGGAGGAACTTCCCACTTTTTATTTCTCCTTCCTGCCGTTACTCCCCACGCCTCCTCGGTGCGATTATGGTGGAGGAAATTGGCACAAGGCGGCTCACCCCTTTTCGTTTTTAATTCCGTGCAGCGCCAGGGCGTCATGGGCTGACCTCATGCCACTGTTTCAAGATGGCTGGCTTTTCCTGCCCGTGCTCCCTTATGCTCAACAGTGGCGGGCTAGCTGTTCTCATGCACTTTTCTCACTGGCTATGTGCATCATTCCTGGCAGTTCCTGGGCATCTGGAAGGCATCTCGATGCTGCCACTGACTTTTCGGGTCGCCTGGTTGACCATGCGAATCCCTCATTGGGGGTATTTGCAGGAAATACTCAGGATAAATATGGAAAATTTCGCAGAAAAAATTTTCTCATGAAAAATTGCAGATAAATTGTGGGAAGTATTAGGCCCCATGTTCGGCGCCCCTTTTGAAGTGTGTCAAGTGGTCAGATGATGGATGATGTTTGATTTGAGGAACAGCGAATATTAACTTGTGGAAAGTTCAGATTTTGGAATTGTTACCCTGGGTGCCAGACATTATTTACCAAATAATGTCGTCATGTTAGGTAGAACTGACTCGTTCTCTTCAGGGCCATTCGGCCGACGAGCATGGCGAAAACCTTCTCAGGATTGCTATACTCCTCTGGCTAATAATTATGTTTCCTCGCTGACTGCACAGTGGGATATTTGGGCTCCCCTCACAACTGTATGACACTGTTACCTACTTTTCGAACATACGTAACCATTAAAACACATTAGTATTACACTTGCATAGGTGATGATTAAATAGGCGGGAGAAGGCTGTACCTCAAATGCCTCTCGGCGATCTGAATAAAATGCAAGTGGTATTTTACTTTACTGAGTAATTTTTTAGGTGTCTGCATTACACATCTCTGGTTGAGACATTTCACATCGCAGCTGAGCTTTACCCATCAGCGTGGACGAAACAGAAAATGCATAAATGTGGTCACACAATGAATTAGTTAAAAACGAAACCCACCCAGGCGATGCAAACCCTAGGTGGTGCGAGAGGAGGAGTTTCGGGCAGCTAGGACGAAACGGAGTCTATGTAAATGCCCTGACTGTGCCCCAAAAAGGAAATTTTAGATACAGCATACTTGCGTTGATCAGGGTTTACAGTCAATCCTGCCTTTTCCAAATGCGAGAACACTTCCTCTAGAGGATTTAAATGTTGATCTAAATGTTCATAATAAACCACCAAACTTAAATTTTATGCCACTGAAAATTTGGTCCAAAAGCCTGGTAGGAACTTGGCCACCTGTTGCCAGACTGAAAGCGACAGATGTGAACTGATTTAAGTTCCATGACACACAAAAACTGGTTATGGGCTTACATTATTTACTCAAAGGTATTTGGTGGTAATCAGCATTTAAATCAATGGTGGTGAAAATTTTTCATTACTGAACCAATGAAATGCACAATGCAAGTCGGGCAGTGGCACAGATTCTATTTCAATTTGCTTTTTACCTTGCGATAATCAATAACTATGCATTGTTTTCCATCAGGCTTGGGTTCGAGGAAAGCTGGACTAGTGTACCGAGATGTGGACTGTTCTATGACACCTTTATCAATCAGGTCTTGAACCTGCGATCTCAATAATTCTTTTTTTTAAAGGGTCAATAGGTATAATTGACATTTAACTGATTCCTTATCAAGTAATTTAATTTTTTACACTAGCATTTTGGTGAGGCCTAACTCTGGAGTCAACACACTAGGAAATTTGTCACTATGTTCCTGAACTCTATTCTGTTCTAGTGCAGACAAACCACCAAAAGGGTTTGCTAAATATTTATTTTCACAGCCTACATTAATTCCAGAGGTGGTGTTGGTAACATGATTACCTACAAAAGGAATTTTCTTTTTCGGGGCAAAAAAAAAACGTTTCTCATGAACATCTAAGACTAGACCGGTTTTCCTTAGGAAATCTGCTACAATAATAAAATCTAGAGAATTAGCTCATCAGCAATGATACGTATTAACATCCAAGTAAAACATGAAATTGTTTACTTTTATGGCTGTGCAACAAAGAATTAGCAATGGAGAGTTTGAAGATGTGAAACAATTGAGAACTAACACTCAATGAACCTACATTTAATTCTATGTGAGGAGAATTCGCCCTTTGAATACCAACTGCATCTGGAAAATGCACAAGTGCCTCTGATTGACAAAACAACCGTTGAAAAATATTACACAAATCTACTCTGGAAGAAATGTGAGCATTGTATGACACATGAATGGATTTATAGTTAAAAACTACATATGCATACTGATGTTGCCATTCTCAACCTTTCAATATTAACACTATGAATTTCACTATCATTACCTGTGTACAAAGTTTCTTCCGCCGGCTTTGCACCTCCTGTATTGTGGCACCAATTCCTTGGTATACTCTATTGATTGTGATGATGTATATAAAGCAATTACCCCAGATTTAAAGGTGTGGTTTGATACATCCAACTATGTGCTCGATAACTCGCAAGGATTCCTTCATAGGAACAAAGGCTGTACCGGGGTGATGAAAGATGAATGTGCTGGGCGCATAATCACACACTTAATGGGTTCGCATCCTAAGTTTTATTCATACATTGTTGCAAATGAGCAATGTATTCGTAAGGGAAAGGGTGTAAAACCCAATGTGTTGCAATCGCTCAGGTAGGAGGATTATCGAGAGTGCCTCGAAAATTGCAGAATGTTGATGGGGACCCAATATCAGTTCCATTCCCATGCTCATCAAGTCTTCACCAAATGCGTAACAATAGGTAGTGTTGTCAAGTATGGATGATAAGCAGTACATTGAGGCGGATGGCACATCAACCTTACCTTGGAGGCACTATCGAATACATGAATAATTTATTTTTCTCAATATAACAGTTTCAACACCACAATAAATTTACAGACCTCCCAGCACCACACATCGCTAAGGACGAGCATTTGTCGCCATCACACGCACCTCCTGTTTCACAGTCATCGCAGCTGACTACACATAATACTTTTCACCTGATGAATCATCATTAACAATGCCGTTGCTCCCTGTTTGCCTATCTGTAAGGCATTACATAACATCTCTCTTGATACAATATAACTCCTATCCAATTTGCCTTGTCAAAGAAGAAAATAAAATTGACTGCTATTCACAGTGTGACATGACATCATTTAAAATTTGGAAAATGCATGCATGTTAGTGATTTGTTAAATGTACATATGTAGGAAAGAGACAACCAACAAATGCTCTTGTATATATTATGTAAAGAAAATTGTTTGTTGTTCATAGATCTCTTCAAGTGTTTTTTAGTTTGTGTAAATATTGTTTAATCTTGTAATATTGTCAAACACTTTTGTAGCAGTAGTAATAGTAACAGTAATGTATCAATAGTAAAAGTAATTTTAGTAACAGTAGTTGTAGTGTTAAGTTCCAGATATCATGTTTGAAAAACTTCATTGATGAAATGTTATTGATGAAGACTCTTTTAGTTCGTAAGTTCTTGAAGTGATAATGATGAAATATTGTGTTTTTGTAAACACGACTGGTTTTTGTAAAAAATTGTTTATAAGTTAGAATATTGTTTGATTTGCATCAATTCTCTTAAATTGTGTTTGAGTATGTGTAAATAATAACTTGATTTAATGGAAAATAATGTTTTTTTTTTCAAAGAGAATAATGTGTAAACTCAATGCTTGTTGTAAATTAGTAGTAACTTTTTTGTATATAAATGAGTAAATGTGTTTTAGTATGTGTAAAATTTATTTTTTGATGGCTTTTACTGTGCATAATTAATTGTTTATTGTAAATTCAATCTTTTTTGTGTGATGTTGTAAATATGTAGGTTTAAGGAGAATTTTTGAAAAAAATTATATTTTATTATAAAATATTAAAAATTGAATAGTGTGAGTTCTTATTCATTTTTTCATATCTCATATTACTAACTTTTTTCAATCATATCTTATGTAAATTGAGAAAACAAAACTATGAGTGTGTGCCTAACAGTATTGGTAAGCTGATGACTTGTATTAAAATGTTATTAACTATTGCTTGCTTTCCCGAAGAAGAAAATGTACTTATCTTAACTTACAATACTTGCATAGACTTTGAAAGGTAGAGAGGAAATTAAAGAAAAACTTATGGAGAAAATCAAACATAGTTGAATGAATGAAGTTTTTTGCATAGGAATGAGGAAGCAGGTTAGTACCTTGAGAGGACCTTGATCCACTCCAGCTATTCAACTTGAAAGTTGTAAAAGGACACAATGGTCTGTTGGCGAACTTTAGTGACACCTCAGGGGAATCTATTGAAAAAGAAGCCCCGCATACCTTCACGGGGTTAGGTAGCAAAAGCCTTTGTCCCTCCTTGCCTTCAATCTACATCTACACCCTCAGAAACCAACAAACACAGTCAGGCAAACATTATATTTTTAATATTTCCTTTTACAAACACACAAATTAGTAGAGTTCCTGTTCAAGATACAAAAAGATGCTGTCTGGAGAAGAATAAGAAGATAAGCATGATATATCTGAATAAAATTCAACTCAAATTATGTAATAATACCAATATATTTTCCCATAAATTTACAAGAGTCTTACCTACCTTCGTCTCTATAAAGATACCTGCGAATTAGGTAGTATTTTATCGGGAAAAATATACATTTTCGGGTGTTTAGTCAATATTGCGATAAGATTTTCAATTTCTGTGTTCGATAGACGAAAATACACTTTGTGTTAACCACTTGCATTTTTTGTTACCAAGTGATGTGAATTTCACAGATTTAATGGGAATTTGTAGTACGTCTCTATAAAGTGTTGCAGGCTTAAGTACTTCTTCATGTCTTCCGATTGTCCCTACGCTTCGACGGAAATAAATTGTGTTAAAAGTGAATTATTCTGAAAATAATGAAATTTTGGTTTAAAAAATTATAGTTTCGTTGTAGGACGAATGCAGAGTTTTTCTCGTTAATTCCAACTCTTTTATCTATCGACTTCGCTTACACATATATAATCAGGCTCTCTCCACACACACAGCTTATAATACGACATAATTGCTATGCTGGACTCCACATCAAATGGATGTGTTTTAAATATACTCAAGGTATGTGCGAGAGGCATTAAGTAGTGTGCCTGTATTTCTATTATGCTATTGTGTCTTTTTTAAATCGTGTAAAATTGTTATATATTCATACTGACTAGATGGATTCCATTTACTGACTTTGCACCACATGTTATTCACTTAGTTAAAATTCTCTCGCGTGAAAATTATTTTTCTAAGTTCGGGACACACATAATTGCACTTATTATTCATGTAGTCGTTTGAAATTTTCGATTCGATGCATGTAGTTTATTAATATGTACAACACTCTGAAATTCTCTAACGTTTAATCGCATCGTTTAAAGTCGGCTATCTACGAGCTATATCCACCCAAAAAAACATAACATTACACTTAGGTCACTCTTAGATCTCGTTTAAACACTCCGCCTGTGTGTTAAAAATATATTAGTAAAAATCGCCTATCCACCGCCAACATCCCTCCAAACACCTCAAAATTAGAAAAATTATGAAAGAAATGGCCCTTAGCCCACTCTTGCACTAAACTCTACACCTATATAAGACATTGCAACCCACCACTCTGGTCAGTCGCTTACAGAACACCTCACCGTCAACATAGGACAGAGCTCCTGATACCCCCCTCCCCCACCCAAAAAGAAAGAAAATAAATCAAGAAAAAATTGATCCGAATAAAAATTCACCCTGTCAATATATTTAACCCTTTTTGACTAACTCTTTCGATTAAACTTAATATTTCGATCAATTTAACCCTTTTTGATTAACCCCGCCAATCAATTTTACTAACCCTTTGATATTAATTTAACCCTTTAATATCAATTTAACCATTTGATATCAATTTAACCATTTGATATCAATTTAACCCTTTGATATCAAATCTAGATCCATCACGCCCCTACTAATTTAGTGGTAGTATACGTCATTGCTCTGTAAACATTATTTATATTGTTTCACTCGCCTTGATCCAAATGGAGAATTCAAACAATTCGTTTTTTCTCGCCGAATTACCCTTTTTTTTTTTTTTTTTTTTTTTATTCTTGCTAAATTTTCGACCAATTTTTGAAAGGAAGTGAGAATTGTGATGAAGCAAGAAGGAAAGAAATAACTAATTTTTCCAAAAATATTTGGAGAGTTTTTGGAACTGATGGGAAATTCGAGTTAATGTTCAATATCTTCGTTGAAGGACAAAAATAACGAAATATAATTTAAGATTCCTGCTATTCAATAGGAATGAAAAATTAGCATGTTTTTTATTATAGATACAAGAGCGAAAATTAACAACCCCGCTAATGGACCGGAACGTCGCATGATCAGCTTAGAAATATCGAACTTAATTTTCATCGCTATCTTATGGTTTTCTAGTAGGCTTTATCCTTGCACTGAGGTTAATTGTGATTATGTATACAGCATAACAAACCCAGGTGTTATTTGATTTAATTTTTCTGGCGCTATTTTGTACTGGACAAACGACGTGTGCTTCAAGACAAATACATTTATAAAACTACTCTAAGGCTATAAATACGTTGGAACCTGTAACTCCGCGCGAAGTGTCTGAGCTGTGCAAGTGAGATGCGATTTAATAGGCAGACTTTCTTGGCATATGCACCTCAACTCCACCAATGTATTGGATAAAAGACATGTTGTATAAGGTCACATGTACATGTTTTCTACTATATGCTGTAAATGTTTATCAGTGTAACAGCTCTGCACCGCACTTGCAACATATTTCTTTATAGAGTAATAACGAGTTGCCATTGGAGACCACAGTCGAATTCGTTAAGGCAATTTCGAACGGCAAGGTCGTGTGTTTGAATACCGGAAAAGCTACGGATATGTGTACTATTTTTATATGTAAGTTAAGATAAGTTTTGTTAAATACACTAGAGATCAACATTGGACAGCTGACGTATTCCTGCCGGAAATCAGAGTGTTAGTGTCACCTACAGCAAACGTTGATAACGTATTGGCGATAAGACTTCACTTCCTTTCCTCTCTGGTATCGTTTATTTCGGAACGATGACCGTAGCTAATTGAGGAAATAAAAAAATCTTTGAAATCTTTAAATACACGCATAAAGAAAATTGCATGTAAAAAGTTAATTAATATGCAAGATTAAATTTTTATTTTCAGAAGGCATCGTTCTTTTAGAGCTGTCCGGTATTATTTTATAGAGCTTTTCGTTTAGTTCTGTATGCAATTCTTGGCCTGATTCTACTTCTGAGATAAAGTAATACATATTTGAAATGAGATTATTTAAAATTGTCTTTCTTCGCCACTTATTTTCGTTTAAAGTGATTGGTAAAATACTAGCACCTGGAATTCAACTCAAATTTTCTAGTTGGGATTCAAGTTTTTTCTACATTGCTACTACAAACTCCTAGGAATTGTAGAGGGGACTGAGTAGAAAACGTTTTGAGTAGTAGCAAAGCTAAGTCCGAGAATTTAGCGAGCCACAAGAAAAGTAAAAGATGATAAGGTTTTTATACAAATAAAAATAAAAATATATTGCCGCCGCTGAGTTAATAGCTGTTATATCACTTTATATAACATGATTTCGTCGTGGAGGCACGATTACTAAATTATCTGGTATTTAATAATGCTGGATCTAACGCCACTTGAATATCATTTATTTGTTTGTTTGGTTTAGGGTGGAGGTGGGCCCTTAATGTTTATTTACGATGCCCTTTTAGAGTCATATAAAGAATTGATTAAATGTATTATTGCCGCGGAACAATAGATTAGCATCAATAATTTATTTTAAACGAGTGTACAGAGCATGTTTTGCAAATACGATACTTGCACACACAGAATAGTTCTCGTAATGGAAAATTATAAACAGAAGGAAAATTCTTATTGTAAACCCATTATTCAACAGCCGAATAAATTAAAATATTTATGTATTCAAACTGGAATTCACCTTGCTACACTCTTTCACCGAGCAGAAGTGAAATGTAGGAACAATTTATATTATTTTATTTTGCTCAGAGCAAACGTTCCAAGAAATGGGCTCCTGTTCGAAACATATTCTGTCCGGTCCCCAATAGTAGCCATTTTAGTACGCAATAGAAGTATCTTGTATAAATATAAGTAAAAAAAGAAGTTTTGAATTTTTGTCCTTTAATTAATTTTCTTTCTAATTTCAGAACAACTTGAATTACGCAATTTGTATTAAGAAGGAACCTGGCTACTGTACGATAACCTACAAGAATATTGACAGCAATGGTATGGAATACCCATTTCAGCTGATAAATGTAGATGGAGGTATGTGAAAAGTTTTGGTTACCATAAAAAGTGTAAAGTGAATGGACAACCTGTATTAGTAAATAGATTAAGCTGGTTGTATCACAAATGAACCAATAATTATTTAACACCTTAAAATGGTAATGTTCCATATTTTACCTGAAAATTGCTCTACACAAAAAAATCCAAATTAAAAAAATTCTTTTCAGTAATTTGCTAAAGGGAAATCGTTACAAAATAAGCATATAAATATCACAATATAGTCATTTACGTAAAATGTGATTTAATATAAAATCTCTGTAGTCCCTGCTCATAACAACATTATTCATATGTAACCAAAAAGAGATTTCTAGTGAAATGAAATACTTATTTAAAATTAAATCGAAACATGTATAAAATCAGCACGCAAAAATAATTTATTTGAGGTACCAATACTACGCTGCAAAAAAAAAATTGTAGTTTTACACAAATGTTTGTTACAGGAAAATCCCCACTGAAATCGGTGTATTTTTACGCATAAAAATTCGATATTATACTCTTAATTCAAGTAAATTTATCGTAAATAAATGTAATATATAATGCACACTGTACTATTAATTATACACTTAATGTGTCAAATTACTATTTCTATGTAGCGGAAAGTTAACTGCAAACTTCGTGTAATTTTACTCTACGGCAAGAAAACTTACGACATCCCAGTCGTAGTTTTACCACAGCCTATATTTTTTTTTCAATAGTGCAAAATTAAATCACAAATTTACTGCACTTGTAAAAGTACAATATTTGTACCTTTTTTCACTGCTACGCTTATGTAAGTCGCACACTCCGTACACCCATAATTTTAGTATCCTTGTACTACATATATGTAGTTTTAAGTTTCCGCTTCATTCTGCTACAATCTGTAACTTAATAGTAACTAAGTAATATAAAATATATATTTTTTAATGCGAGTTCGTATCTGTAATCGTTATATGCGATAGCAAGCATTTATAATCATTAGGCGTTTAGTTTCTGTGTTAAAATACTAATTAAGTTCAATTAGTTTTAATACCTACTGCTTTATGGCCTTGAACATCTTTACGTAAATTACACACAAAATATCTAGAATAGCAAAAAAAAATCGTATATGTACATTTTACATATTTTAAATTATATAATAATAGTTATATGTTATTGTTAACGAAAAACATTATTGTTTTAAGCAGTAACTTGTATTTGTCTTTGAATTCATAGGAACCTTGGAACCAAGTTTAATATATTGACCACATTTTAAAAATTTCAAATAAAGATTTTAATATTTGTGTGGGTGACTCTGTACTTAAAAATACTCATATTTAATGTTAGTTTGTATAATGGCTAAAACAAACGCCGATATCCTGTTATAATTTTTTAATGTTAGTTGTAAGCGAGCACGTAAATTTAGATTCGTTTATGTCAATTGCACCATGCCCTAATACGACCAGAATACCATGGCGCTACGTGCAAACGAAGGCTCTCGGTGCCTTGTACAATACGTACTTCTTGTGCAGTGAATGCTCCTTCTGTTGAGCGGCTTAATTAAGGAACTGATAGCACTATTCCTCTGCGCGCATGTGAACGCTCCCGGGCGAGGAAGTATCAGCCTGGGAGAAACCAAGTAGACATATTGCCTGTGGAGAGGTTTAATCCCACGTGCAGCATGAAAAAGGAGGCGGGCAAGTGGACAGGCCACGATGCATGGTGATCACCTACACACATACGCAATTTGCTCTTCAATAATTCGTGGCATTTTCTGCTGGTTTTGTGAGCGGATTTTGAAGGTGGTTTTGCTGAGTGTATTTCGTGCTGCTAAAATTGTGGTTCTTTTCGATGTTCGCCACGCAAAATGGCAAATGCCATATTTGTGCAGAATCAGGAGTGTTTCCGAAGTTTCGATATGTTACAATTGAAGGTGAATGTGTCGTATGTGTTTGTTATCTCTAATATTTAACCAAGGAGTTGTATCCACCACCTATATGGGTGAGTAACATCGGTGAATTTCGGTAAATCAATCCAGTGGGTTGTAAGAAGTCGCACATCAGAAATTTCATTTAACGTAGAATATTTTACTGTGTCATATTGCATGTTAATGTGTAAATTCAAGTGATCGCCAACTATCAGCATTAAGTAGTGGTAAATGTAGGAGACCTAAACTAACTAAACCTAACTTCCCGATAGGTGAATCACTGGGGATGTGTGCGCCGATGCGCGATGCGCTATCGCGCATCGGAATAAGGACAAGAAGGATTCACAGGATTAATGACCATTAATTTAATAATAATTCATCACTGTATTAAAAACGTGAAAACTTATGTGGGTGTTACATCGGAACGCTTAGCACAGGACTAAATATTATTCTTAAGCAAGTTATCATGTAGGCGAACACATCCCCTGTGATTCACCTATTGTGTCGTTAGGTTGAATTAGATTATGTCTTCTTGCATTTCATGGAGATGAGCGGTCTGCTTAAAAACTAACTCAGATAAATCTTACGTATTTTACGTCGCCATTTACCTGAAATTTATCTCTCTCCTCAGTATCGCAGTTCACAGCACGAGTAGTATTCTTATACTAATATTGGCCCACATGGGTCCTGGGTGAGGAGCAAGAGCAGTCCGGCATCTGGGATCTGCAATATTGGATGACCTCATCCTTTGCTGGCCATCTAGTTTTTGAGCCGACCATTATATTTTAGAGTAGATCATTTGGTTTTCTGACTTGGACATTTTTTGAGTCGGCCATTTTTTTTTAGTCGGCCATTTGATTTTTGAGTCTCATCAGCCATTTTGTTTTTAGGTTGTGTCCAACATTTTGTTTTCTTCCACTGTCTTGTTTCTTCCATTGGATGGTAGGTGGCACTGGTGTCTGCTCCCATCTTGGATGTTGTCTGCCTCTATTCGTTTCTTTTGCCATCCACCAAGGGTACCATCTCAGTTCTCTTATCATCTGCTAATAGCCAATTTATTGTGTGTGTGGCTGTTGACTCTAACGACAAGTTATTAGTTAATACGCTATAAAATTCTCTTGGTGGAATGGCAAAATGCTGTACTCTTGGTCGTCAGTCAAGCACACTAGCGATTGAGCTATGGAGACGAGTGTACCAGGATAGGTTTTAATCGGTATATATATATATATATATATATATATATGTGTGTGTGTGTGTGTGTGTAATGAAGTTTTTATAATAATACAAGTTTTCATGTATGTATAAATTTCAAGGAAAGTTATTTCACTTGTAAATTACTTCTTCAATCAATCAGATATAGCTCTGAATTTAAATGTTATATTTATATTATGAAACTGTAAAATAGATTAGACCTGGGAGAATCCATTCTGTAGTTATAGAAACTGCAATTTAAAAAAAATGCTGATTACTTTTTCAGTCAGCCAATGAAACAACCCAGCTTCTATTTTCAGCTTGTGCTCAATAATAACTTACGTGCTGTTCGCACTTCCAGCCGACTTCCTGTGTTTCTACCAGCCAAGCTGTTCTCAGAACATAAGAATAAATATATTTTATAAAATAGAAACACACATGTTTTTGCTAAAAATTTATTACAGCAATTGTTTCACACGACACATGTTTAATCCAGTAACAACACTGAATAACTATTTAACTTCTTATATTTCAGTAATGCTTAATAAACACTGTAATATCGGAATATCTTTTTCTGTTATAATTTCTTTTTCATGCCAGGCGGGCAGGCACTTTGTTGGGGGAAAATATACATTATTATATTTATCAGTGATTGCATTCTTATGAATTCATGAATTATTTTCATCAGGAAACCCTGACCACCATACAAATAAACAATCTTCTTACGACAGTATTTTTTTTATTTATTGAGGTAAGTAATGTGAATCTTAGT